>CABHPQ010172855.1:0-40041 GCA_902168405.1 Peromyscus aztecus
GTCAGCCCAAGTTCACCATCAGGAGACAGAAACCCCACTTGTGTCCTAGAGCGGTATGCACAGAAATGGCTGCCCTGTGGATGGTCTCAGGCTACTAGGAGTCTTGCTTAGGTCTGTACTTCCATGCCATGGATGGATTTGAGAAGTCTTCGGCTGTGTTGGGAGACATCCTCAGCCAGGTGGTCTCAGCATCCCGTCTATAGCCATCACAGGACAAGGTTTTGAACTTGGGTTCTTGCCCACTGGAACACTATAAAAACAGACTAGCCAGGCATAGTGGCACATGCCTTTAACCCCAGAACTTGGGAGACAGAGGCAGGTGGATTTCTGTGAGTTTGAGGCTAGCCTGGTCTCCATAGTGAGTTCCAGGACAGCCAGAGCTACATAGTGAGACCCTGTCTTGAAAATATTAAAAAAGAAAACAAAAACAAAAACCAGACTAAAACTCTTTTTAACTTGCCTCTTAAATTAAGTTCAAGAGAGTTTGGGGGAACCTGTCAGTGAAGAGAAAAGCTAAAGTATAAAGAGGGCTCAATTCACATGGACTTTGCAATGTTGATTCCGTCCTCAGGGACATCAACAGGCCTGTGGTGTTGAAGGTCACAGCCCCAGAAGCTGTTCGAAGGGTCTGAGCCATCCTCCAGATCAGGGCTCAGTGTGGTGTGCAGCTGACAGCCAGTATTTCAGAACCTGGCTGAGACACTGGGATGGCTGGCTTGGGAAACTGAGTTTCTGTTAGGAGAAACCTAAGGTTTTGAAAAGGCAGCATTGGAGGAGTCTAGAGCAAAGAAAACAAATAACTGGTCACATTCACAAAGGTGACAGGATTTCTTCTTCATGTTCAACCAGTCACTCACCTTGCCCAGAATGACAGATTAGTACAGGGTGGGCTCAGGCAACAGGGTGGTTAGGTCCACAGTAGGAATTTAGGGGAACCCTCAGATGCCAAGCCCAAGAGTTTGATATATATATTCTTTTATTTAGAGACAGGGTCTCAAATAGACCGGGCTAGCCTCAAAATCACTACACTATTGAGGATGACCTTGAACTTATGATCCTTCTGTGTCTACCTTCCAAGATTGGGTCTAGAGATGTATACCACCATACTCAGATTATTGAGTGCTAGAAGTTGAACCTAGGACCTCCTGAATGCTAGAAAAGCACTCCACCAATTGCGCTGCACCCCCCATACTAGAATTTGGTGTGTGGATTAGGGGACGCTAATGAAAGTTAACTGTGGGGGCGCGGGGCAGGCATGAAGACTGTTTTAGAATATTATCCCCATAGCAGTGTGCAGAATGGGCTGAGGGACACAAATGTGGTAAGTAATAAATGCCAGGCAATTGGCTGTAGCAATCACAGTTTGGACTAGCATCTAAATGAACACAAAGATGGTTATTATCTGAATAACTTGAGTCTCCGCTGCCTCCCCTGTCCTCCAACTGATTGCTGGGTTCTGTTCGATCGTCACGTATTATTTAGTACCTCTTCTACTCTGTTTAGCACTCTCAGCCTTCCACTTTACACGTGGCTGTTTATGTCTGTCTCCATTGCTACAGCACTTCCCTGAGGAATCTAAATGTTCAGGTTGGGGCTGTTGCCTAAAGCATGCCTGGACTAAGATTACTGGAGCCAAGGAGATCTCTATCAAAGAAATAGCAACCTCGCTTCCTCGCTCTTGAACTCAGCTTCCAGAGTGGAATCCACTATTAAATAAATAAGGTATTAACCAAATCAAACAACTTTTAATGACCCAGAAAAAAAATCATTGAGTTCACAGAGGGGGGGAAAATGGGAAAGAAATGAGTAGACATTTTAGTAACATCTCCCAGTGTTACTAAAGGGGTCTGGGCACGCTAGGAGCAGTGTGACCTCATGATGCTTCTTAGAAGGCTGCTGTACAGTTCATCTGGAAGACAGACTCCTGTCCCCAGTGGCCGCCTCACACGTCCTCATAGACGAGAATGAGTCTTTCTTCCTCCCTCAGTACATACCGAGTCTCACATAGTGACAACCCCACGAGGGACCCCAGGAATGTCAAAGTGAGGCCTCCCTCTCCGCCACTGGAGCAGGTCCAGGTGTGTCAAGAGGCGTGTGAATAGGATTCCCCATGGGGGCCAGCCAGTTCAAGGGAGGATGTAAAGAACGAACCGTGTGTTCTGTTGCGGTGAGATCAATTCTGAGCAAGGTCTTTGAGCAAGAGAAAGTGGGGCGGAGTCACAAGCGTTCTAGACAGAGGACAAGGCAGGTGTGCAGATTGGAGGCATTACTCCAGACTGGAAAGGTTAAGCAGTGGGTGGCTTTTGGCATTTTGGACTTGATTGTCCCAGGAGACTACCCCATCCTACTGCACACACGTGAGTTATACCTTTTCTCTGTGTAGTGACAAACAACAGCTTCTAAACCTTCTCCAAACCTCTTTGTCCAGGGCTGGGCAGGGATGGGGGAGGGGGGAGGGCTGCTTTTTACCTACATGGATTGTTTTGGCAATGCTTGAGGGTCCAGTGGAGGCTGGTGCCATATTATATAAAGCTTTTTCCTTAGTGTTTGAAGAAGAAATCCAAATTCTAGTCAAGGGAAAGACCTGGTCAGAAAGGCACAGAAAGACATGCCCTTGACCCGCCCAGAAAAGGCCTGGCCTTGTGTTAAAAGTCTGAAAAGCTGGCCTATGCTTTGGTAATGAGAAACTACCACCGAAGAAATGTCTGCTTTTTACTACCTGTCTTTCCCAGGTCTCTAAAGAACTCAGTGTAGGGGGAGGGGCTGGGGTAGGTTGGAAGATGCATTGGTTAAGAATACAAAGGGCAGTTTTGATTTTTAAACTATTATTATTATTATTATTATTATTATTTGCATGTATGCATTTGACGGGGAGGGACATGTGTGCCCCAGCATGTGTGTAGAGGTCAGAAGACAACTTTGTGGAGCTGGTTCTCTCTTTCCACTTTTATGTGGGTTCCGGGGATTGAACTCAGGACACCAGGCTTGTGCAGCAAGCACCCTTTACCTCCGGAGCCCTCTTGCCAGACCAGGGCATACGTATTTTTAAGTGGATCTGTTTCTACCAACACACAACTAACCAATTGTTCTCCGGTTTCCCTGGGCCATTCAGGTAGGACTTTCAGAGGAACGAGAGTCTTGGCCTTGAAGGTGCCGCCCTCCTTTCTAGAGCAGTCTTGGTCTGAAGCAGATGTGAATGACTCTGCTGCTGTGCCCTGGGTTGTGACTGAGTCTCGCTTTATGGGTCAAGGATTTTTATACACTCAGTGCGGATGCTGGAGACTGATGTCCTGCAGACTGAATCTAAGTGCTGGACTTTGAACTGCAATCCTGTATCAACTGAGAATTGTTGTTTTGGTTAACATTTCCTCATTAAGCCAAACCACTCCATCTATCCACACAAGCAGTGTGATGCCCAAGGAAGCATTTACAAAAGGTAATGACTGGCTTTCCCCCCTTCACCCCTTTCCTCGTTTCTGTCAGCTTTTCAGGCAATGAAAATGATCCCTAGTGATCCCTAGTTCCCAGCCTCCATACTAGAGGTATGAACCATCTTTGTGTTCTGATGTAAGAGGCCACAGGCCTTTGGTCTCCTTTTAGAGAAAGACTTAAAAAAAAAATGAAAAAAAATCTCTCACTGCCCTGATATCTTTAGCCAAGACATTCTCATTTTCTCACAGCCAGAATAAGCTGGGAGGGTGCAGGCGTCGACGCCGGCTGGGCCCCACGAGTGCTTCCCGCTGGCCCATCGTGAGCCCCCGGGCAGCAGCATCCTTCAGTCCAGACTTCCCTGGGCCTGATTTATCACTCCCGTCTCTTGCTCTGGCTTTTTGCTGAGACTTCCTTCCAAAATCTTCACCGCTGATCCAGGATTGTCCATGTGCGTTTTCGCTTTACCACTGTTGACACGAGCTTTGGGTGAATGCCCAGACGGCACTGCTCCTGCCCTATCTGCTGGAGCCATCTTTAATCTGTCCAAACTCAGGTCTGTTCACGAGCTGCACAGGGTGGCACCTGTCCAAAGCCACTTCCGCCCTTTCCCCTGATCCAGCCACATGGCGGCTTCACAGGCCTCAGGAGTGGGCCCAGACTTTTTGTATCCTGAACCAGGCCTCCTCTTCCTACTTTCTCTGGTCAGTTGCATCAGAGATTTTTTTTTTTTCTTTTTAAAGAAAAAATTGTCATAATGTTTTCTCAAGAAAACGAGAGTAGCCATTTATTTTGGCTTTGCTGTATGGGTTCAAGGAACTGCCCTCCCTCCTTTTCCAACGGTTCCTGCATTTGCCTCAACCACTGCCCAACCCCTTCGAATCCCACTTGCCAAAGCTGAAAACACTCAAGCAAAACACCTTCCCTTAAATTAGTGGAAGGCTCCTTTTGAGAATGCTTAATGAAAATCAGGCGTTTGTTTCTGTGTAATGTTTCATTTCAGAAGCCAAAGTAAACTGACTTTTAATTCATGCCAACAGACAAAGGGCCTTCCTGGGTGCTGAAGACGAACCTTCTAGATGCCTGGAGCTCTGGGTTCCAGCTTTGAGAGGAGCAGCTTGTGTGTGGGCATGTCCCCTTGCCTTCCCCCACATAGCTCACATTTTCCTGTCATTTCAATGTCATTCTAGCTGCGCGGGGTGAGACTAGAATTTTCATTTTTGACCTTTGTATTTTTTTTTCTCCTAGTGTCTAGAGACAGTAAAGCTGAACTATTAGACCATTAAAAAAAATAGGTCTTGTGTTTTTCCAAATTGTAGAACATCTGAGACTGGTCTTGGGCTCTGCCTGAATCAGCAGCTGCCACTCAGCCCTTTTTCTCTGGGGTGATGGTGGGGACAAGTATGTGTTAGTAAAGGGATTTTTAAGATGATGATGATAAATACCACCATGTGTTGCTTACACTCCGCAGTCTGAGAAGGGTATATGATTTGACTCCTTTGAATAAACTCACAGGGTTCCAGGTCTGGGCTTTGGTTCTGTAATCTCAAACCATCTCATTGTTTTGTTTTGATCCAAATGACTGGGATGCTTCTACGTGGACATCTTGATGCCATGGTTGGCGGTCTCAGAATCCTCTGAGTGTCTACACAGTCCTCGGTTTCGTCTCCGTTGGGCTTAAATTCCTTGTGAAAATGTAGCCAAAAGGCTAACCATTTGAAATGTCAGGTTCTTTCTCTGAGAAATCGAGGGGGTCCATGCCTTGCAGAGCTGTGTCGTGAGAACTGAAGGTACAGTGTGTGTGTCTCCAAGCACAAAGTCCAGTGGGTCACTCCATCGATGACTATTATAACCACGATAATATTATCAACAGTTTGTAGCAAAATGACTTCATTCCTTTACTCTAGAAAACAGGACAGGCAGGGATGCGCTTTGGAGAAATTATCCAAAGACAAATGCACTGTGCAGAGCTGCACACCAGCACTGCTAGTCCTGGATCCTGGGGCTACTGCCACCACCGCTACTACTATGTAGGGACTGAATGTTGCCACTGTGACAACTCTTCAGAAGGAACTCTCTCTTTATCTTGCTTTGTAAGTCTCCAGCTCCTACCTAGTTCTTGGTCTGGGTAGGACATCTACTTGCCTCAATTTAGGTCATATGCCTCATTCTACTACAAGGGATGCTAGGAAATACCCATTGTTTCAAAGTTCACATGGGGGAGAAGAGATTCCCAAAGCGTAGAGAAGAAAATAACATCATAGAGTATCCCAAAGCCACCACATCTCTACTACAGTAAGAAATCTGGACTGGTCATCTACCTCGAACATGCCTGATCCTGCCTTCTGAGACCTTTTTTTAAAAATCATTTTTATTTTATGTGCACTGGTGTTTTGCCTGTGCGTATGTCTGTGTAAGGCTGTTGGATCCTCTGAAACTGGATTTACAGGCAGTTGTGAGCTGCCATGCGCCATCTTTCCAGCACCCCCCCCCCAAGACCTTTAATAAGGTGTATAAAGTCCTGTCTCCTTCTCCCAGATGGCTGTTTGATTGTCAGCAGACCAAACAAAAAGCCCTTCCCTCAGCAAGTATTTACATGGTTTTATTTTCAGACCTGAAATTATAATAAACAAAACACACATTGGTACTGTCCAACACCAGCCTCCTTGGTGCTCAAATAAAGGAGAAGGCTGGAGACTGGGCATCCTTGAGAAGGCAGTCTTTGACTCATAGAATCATGGAATATTTGGGTGGAAAGAATCCTTGAGCTGGTCCCACCCAGCTCTTCACTTCTGGAGAGTTATGTAGGACTCAATCAATCGCCCTGGGCACATCTTTCCATTCAGCTGCCAAGCTAGAGTCTTGGCTTGTGAGACACTGGAGGAAGGAAAGGAATCCCTTCAAAACTGAACTCAAACCATCAGAGCAAGCAGAAGTCAATACAACCTTCTCCAAGAGCAGTTTGATGATGTGTATTATGACTCTCAACAATGTTTACATCTTTGATTCACTAATACCTTTTCTTTTCTCCAATTAAAAAGATATATATATATATATATATACACTAATTCTCACTATGTGGCCCAGACTGGCCTCCAACTCTATGTAGCTCAGGTTGGTCTTGAACTCACAATCTTGCCTCTGCCCTGGGATTCCAGGCATGTGTGACCAAGCCTTGCTAACTGATCCCTATTAAAAATCAAGCATAATTAACTGGGGAAAACTGAGAATGGGAGAGGTAGCCTTCCTCAGGGAAGAGCACACCAATTGGTTGTCCAGTACCAAATGCTCAGCCCTAAAAACATACATTCAAGTATGGATCAAACAGGTTATATTTAGGAACACACATATGTCCATATGTGTGTGTGTGTGTACATATATATATATATATATATACACACACACACATATATATACATGCATATGTATACAGTAACCATTAGTACAAAAAATAAGATGCTATGAATTTGAAGAAGAGTGTGGGGGTATATGGAAAGGTTGGAAGGAAGAAAGGGAAGGGATAAATGTTATAATCAAATTATAATCTCAAAAAAAAGGAAGAAAGAAAAGAAAAAACTAAGACAGGTATTAATTTAAAGAAAGAAATTAAGTATAGGGAAAAGTATTGAGAGATGCAGAAAGGGTTGATGTTCCAGGATATTCATTATAACAGGGTAATATATACTAGAAAAATATTATTACTGATTTTTAAAATATATACCCACACCCACATATATTCTCATAAAATATAATAAGAAATATAACAAAATATCAATGATGATGTTATTTTTGGGTGGACGGATTGCATTCAAAATGAAAAATGTTTCAATACTTTCTTAGGATTTCTAGCACTTTCTACAGTAAATATGATACTTCTACAATTAAAAAAAAAGTGTATGCATTGCCTTAAGTTTTCTTCACACAATGCTGTCTTCAAAGAAACCAACGTGTAAAAGAGTGAAACCAGTTTTAGGAGGAAGGACTGCTTCCTGATTTCCCTAGGGACCTTCTGGGTAGAAGGCAAATTAAAACCTGAAAGTTTAAAGTCAATCAGTTCGTCTTAATGGGCTTTAGATGGGGAAAACTTCAGTCAGTTCCCTTCCCTGGCACTCTTGTGGTCGGAGGATGAAATCCAATCATGGGGTCAGTTGGGTTTCTACATTCCATGGCAAACCAATTTGGCCATTTCTCTGCGTTTCCCAAAAGTTCTCTGACTTCCTAGACAGGAATAGTGAGCACAGGGGACCTTTATGCTGGTTGCTGGTGCACATCTGGTTTCTGGCCTGTACCAGATGGGTTCCCTTTCATCTGGCCAGGCATGCAGGAGGGGATACCCGAGCCTCTGTAAGTCCAAGGAACTTCCTCAATGGTGGCTCTAATTTGGGGTGAAGTGTTTCAAGTTAAGTTTGGAGTCATAATGTCCCTTAACTTTAGAGGAATGTGCTTTCTATTAGTTTTCTCACCTGGCCTTTAGGCTCACAGTTCATCCTGAAAAGTTTTTTTTTTTTTAAATAAGCTATTGATCAATATCTGATACCAAAATGTACTACATGAATATGTATTGAACATCTCTTATGTTCCATGCACTGGGAAACAGCAATGCATAAGAAAGATCTGACCCCGCAGCTAGGGAGCTTTGAGGGGGCAGACTGACTCTGTCTTCCCTGTCTGGCTATGGTTTGGTTCATCCCTGTCACTGACTGTGCCGGCCACTCCAGCTCCTTAGATCCGATGGCTTAGAAAGGAAACAAAAATCTCCAAATTTATAAGCCCAGTGATACCGAAATCAGAGATGTACTGGGGAAGGGTGACTGAGTCCATCCAGAGGCTGAGATTGACGACATCGATGCCATCACCAACAAGGGAAAGAAATCAAAGAGAACGGAACTGATGCAGCATCATCAGGCTTTGGTGAGGGCTAAACACAGACCATGCTCTGTCTCTTTCCAGGAATTTCTCTGAGCTGTGTCTGTGTCTACAGGTCTGTTCTCGGAGATTCTCCTCTCACTCTCCGTTCAGCATTAAAACTCTTGGAGAAAAGAAGCCAGATCTATCTGCCCCTGTCTTTAGTGACCATCAAACTCCCCTTGTTAAGTCAAGTCATTCTCTCGTCCTGAAAGACTTGCATATTCATTCCTTCTGTGGCACTTTTCTAGACACCCAAATGGACCTCATCAACCATCCCACCCCATCCATCCCATCCCACCGCACCCCCATCCTATCCCACCCTATCTTTGCTGGCTAGATTGATGTCAACTTGACATAAACTATAGTCATGTGAGAGGAGGAAACCTTGATTAAGAAAATGCCTCCATAAGATCAGGCTGTGGGCGAGCCTGTAGAGCATTTTCTTCTTTAGTGATTGATAGGGGAGGGCCCAGCCCATTGGGGGTGGGGCCACCCCTGGGATGATGGTCCTGGGTTCTATAACAAAGCAGGCTGAGCAAGCCATGGGGAACAAGCCAGTAAGCTGCACTCCTCCATGACCTCTGCATCAGCTCTGCCTCCAGGTTCCTGCCCTGTTTGAGTTCCTGTCCTGGCTTCCATCAGTGATGGACTACAGTGTGGAAGTGTAAGCCCAATAAACCCTTTCTTCCCCCACTTGCTTTTTGGTCATGGTGTTTCAGTGAAGCAACAGTAACTCTAAGGCATCATCCCATCCCATTCTATCCCACCCCACCCCACCCCACCCCATCCCATCCTATCCTACCCCTTCTCATCCCATTCCATCTCTTCCTATCCCTGGACATTTCTTTATCCAGAGACCAAGCAACCTGAACCTAACTACTACAATGCCCACAGTAGTAAATACTATTTAAAATGATTCCAGCATGTCTTGTGAACTTAAATACCTTTTAAATCTATTGAACACAGAAATGGTGCTTTGAAAAGTTCTTGGCTTCTATGTTTAGTGTCAGTTTTTAATTTAAAAGAGAAACTAACTTGTGTCTGAGGGTCCACAAAGGAAATAGTATCTCAGATAATTCAAACTAAGAGATTTATGTGCGAGTCAAATAACCACTTACGGTCGGAGTTGAGGGAACCTTTGAGGGAAATGGAGACACTTAGTGGACCTGGGCCTGCAAAGACAAGGGAGGAGCCTGCTTTGCTTCAGTGAAGGCTGGGATGTGCAGGAGCTGGTAGGAAGCTTCGTGTCAAAGAGCTGCAGCCCTGACCAGAGTGAAGGCGCTGAGGTAGAGCAAGGGAAGGGAAGAAACAGCGCCCACTCGTTCTCCTCCAGACTGCTAATCTCCACCTGGCAAATGCAACCGGAAGCCAGGGGTGGAGGGAGGCAGGTGATGCATCCTTTGTGGTAGGGCCTCCAGTCCAAAGGCCAGGGCAGAAGACAGTAGAGAATGGATTGTGTGGACAGAATGCGTGGGATTCAGAGTATAGTTTGTACAGGGGCCAACTCTGTCACCCCAGTGTGGAACAGCTCAGATCAGTTTCTGTCACTCGGACTAAATGTCATTTTACCAGTCAGAACAGCCCCAGAACTGAGGGCGTTCCTAGCTTAAAAGTCTAATCCTTTCTGCAAATCATGGCTGGTTATCCTTGCAACAACATTTCCTTCATCTCTTCAGGAATATTCACTTGGTACTTAACTACATGTTGGAAGATCCTACTTATTTTCCAACCACTGTAGGAGTTATCTTACCTCTTAATTTTCAATGAAATTCTAAGTAATCCTCTCCACTTGGGCCAGTATTTATATAACCAAATCTGCTCATTTTCTTGCTTTATTTATTGGTTTGCTTCCTTTACTTATTTGTAAAATTTCAGTTTTGTTTGATTTGACAACGCATCTCTGAATCTAACACATAGCAGTTCTGTTTTGTTTTGTTTTGTTTCTGGCTTAGAATCTGCCATGTTGGAGGCTCCATTGTTTCAAACTTTCTTCTTATTTATTCTTTGTGTCTTTCACATCCTGCATCCTGATCCCACCCATCTCCTGTCTCCTCACACCCACCCTCTGTCCCTGCAACGCCCCTCCCTCCCCCCAATAAAACAAAATAAAATCTAAGAGAAAAAAAGGGAAAAAAGCGAAAATCTTGTCGTGGAAGGAGGCTCTATTTTCATTTCAGGGTTTGTACTTTGGGCTCTGTGAAGAACTTTTAAAACTCAAAATTACTCTTGCTCAATGGAGGCACTACTCTGGGGAGAACGAAGGCCCTTCTAAGTCTGTCTCGGGGGCTTTCAACTTCTTTTCAAGGCAGCATACAGTTTTTAAAAAGCATTTCCTATCACACTCCTGTTTCCTAAAACAAAACTCAGCATTGCCTTATGTTGGTATGGTCTGTCCCATTTCCTACCATCCTATCCTGTTGTGTCTTGTTCTCTTCATGTTTTAAAGATACCAGTATGTCCTGCTGGATAGATGTCAAACTATACTAGTGGCTGACACTCTCAAGTTTGGGAAACACCATCTTACACTTTCATTTTGTTTTGTTTTGAGACAGGATTTTGCTGTGTGTCCCAGGCTGCTGTTAACCCAGCCTCCTGAGTGCTTGGGTTGTAGCCAGGGCCGCCATATCCAGCCCTACATAGTATCTTCAGGCTAGTTTTAAAATGGCCCCCAACACTGGGATCCATATTTAAGGGGAAGTGTATATGCCCTTAAATAATCATTTTCAGCCATCATCCAAAGTGCCAGTCTCAGAAGTTTGCTTTCATTTCAAGAAACCCAAACTTGCTTGACCAGAGACACTGGTCCTGGCTGAGGGTCTAGTGTTGACTCTTTGGCCTGTGGCTGCAAGTCAGAGGCAGCAGAGATGAAATTGTGGTGCACCAAATCCTCTTCCAAAACACAGACATTTTTGTTTGTTTACTTTCATCCAGGGAAACCTGCCTGTGCTTGGCTGGTCGCTATCCAGAAAATGGTTCCACAGCAGACAGATAGGTGTCCTGGAAGGGCAGCTAACTCTGAAAGGCTCGCTGTAGAAGGGATGGGAGAGGCTGAGATTAGATTTAGAAGTCCTCTGTCCAACAAGAACCACATGGGAGGGAGTCAAAGGATGAAGACCGCAGCTGCTATTCATCATTTATATACCATGTCTAAAGATACACAGTCTCTTAATTCTTTCTCTCTTCTCCTCCTGCCCCACCTCCTCATTTTCCTCCTCCTTCTTGGTAACGTCTTGTTTGTAGCCCATGCTGGCCTAGAACTTAGCATGTAGCCCAGGCTGGGCTAGAATTTAGCATGTAGCCCAGGCTGGGCTAGAACTTAGCATGTAGCCCAGACTGGGCTAGAACTTAGCATGTAGCTCTGGCTGGCCTAGAACTTAACATGTAGCTCAGGCTGGGCTAGAACTTAGCATGTAGCCCAGGCTGGCCTAGAACTCACAGGATCCTTCCTGTCTTGGGTTTCTGAGTGCTTCGATCACAGAACTGAGCCACCATGGTGGGCTTTCACTTCATTTTTATAACAATTTGCTGAGTTGATGCTGTAAGGCACAAAGTTGCTATAATTAAGGCAGAGAGAAATATTATTATTGCCATTTTGTGTTATATGCATGTGCATGTGTTTGTGTGCACATGTATACGCATGTATGTGTAGAGGCTAGAGGTTGGTATTAAGTGTCTTTCTCAGTCACTGTCTTATTCTCCTTCCATGGTGGGGTCTGAAGATGGATTTCAGATCTTTCGGTTTGTAAGGACACTTTTTACCTAGTGAACCACCTCTAAGGTCTGTCTCTATCCCAATTTTTGAGCCTGGAGCATGGATTCAGTTAAGCTGGCTAAACTGTGAGCTTCAGGCATCTGCCTGTCTACATCTCCCAGGCTTGGAGTTATAGATACACACAATTTTTACATGGATGCTAGGGATCTGAACTCAGGGCCTTATGTTTTTGTGGCAAGCACTTTATTCACAGACCCATCTCCCACACCCCATTATTATCAACTTAACAGGACCAAACTGAAACTCCAGATGGTTTCACGGTTTCCAATCACAGAATGTGGACGAGCTGGGAATGGCTGTCATTTCTTTCTCATGTCTGTCCTGCATCTGGCACACGGGAAAAGGAGTCGGGGGAGGTTTCTTTTTGCTACTGGGTGTTAGAAGCATGTGCTGGGTCGAAGACCTCTTCTAGTTCCTGGGGCTACATGGGGAAAGATGGCACCCCTGAATCTGGATTTGGTGAAATTCCAAGAGTAAACCAAAGAAATCATAGGAAACTAGAAAACAATATCATCATTCCTTCAGTTGAAGGTAGGAACAAGTGCAGTTCTGAGAGTCATTTAGTCTGGTATTATCATTTACAACTTGGTATCTGTGTGAAAAGTAAACAGCATGTTAACAATCATGTGCTTTTGAAATTTAATTAGTGAGCCAGTGGAGTCTATATTTAATGTATATAATTGTATGGTTTTGATTTAACTTGTGAACAGGTGAGTATCTACATTCAATGTGTGTAAGCCATATCTGGTTGCCTTCTTCCCCTCCCAAAAGGAAAATGCATTAAATGCTTACATATCTAGAGGAAGAGAATTGAAAACTACAGAAATGAAGAGACATGGTCTGTGTGGTAGTTTGAATGAAATTGGCCCCCATAATCTCATAGGGAGTGGCACTATTAGGAGGTGTGGCTTTGTTGGAGTGGATATGGCCTTGTTGGAGGAAGTATGTCATTGTGGGGGTGGGCTTTGAGGTTCCTATGCTCAGGATACCGCCCAGTGTTGCAGTTTGACTTCCTGTTGCCTGCAAGATGTGGGACTCTCAGCTGTTCCTCCAGCCTCACGTCAGCCTGCACGCAGCCATGCTCCCGGACATGATGATAATGGACTGAACCTCTGAAACTGTAAGCTGCCCCCTCACTTAAACATTTTCCTTTATAAGAGTTGCTGTAGTCATGGTGTCTCTTCACAGCAAGAGAAACTATAATTAAGACATCTGCGTCCACTGCAAAGGGCAGAGAGGATACAGAATAGAGGAGAAAGGAGCCAGGGAAGGGTGGATTGCTTTGGGACTTTCAGAACAAACTAAGAGTGCTATCATTTCAGAAAAAGAAAATTAGCAGAGATTCAGTTTAAGAATCTAAAAAGAGTCAGAGTGCACACTCACAGCAAGGTGGACTCCAGCCACCTCCTGCCAGTTAAGTTTCAGCATACTTGAAAAAAAAACTTCTTGAAATTTTGCATCAGAGAGACAAAACAAGCCGAGTGTCATGGTTCACACTCATAATTTTAATCCTAGCCCTTGGGAGAATTACTGAAAGTTTGAGACCAGCCTGGGCTACGTAGGGCTGCATGAGCTCTGATGTGAGTCCTTGTCTCACATAAGTAAGTAAGTAAGTAAGTAAGTAAGTAAGTAAGTAAGTAAGTAAGTAAGCAAGCAAGAGGCCGGCAAGATGGCTCAGGAAATAACTTGCTGCCAAGCCCACTGACCTAAGTTCAGTCCCTGGAACCCACATGATAGAAGGAGAAAGTTGCATCCCCCAGGCCATCATCTGACCTTCACAATGTTGCCATGGCATGAGAATGCCCCACTCCCAAATAACTAATTAAATGTATTTAAAAAAACAACTAAATAGAAACATAAAATATATTCACAGACAAGACCGGAAACCAAGTATACCTTCTGGGTCCTTAGACCTTCTCATTTCCTTTATGTGATTCAGTTCAAGTTATGTTGGCTAAGTGAGTTAAGTAGAGATTTTTAAGGTCTGTTGGATGCTTATCTGTCTTATGTAAATATTGGTAAAATATCACTGTGTTTCAGCTTTCCAGGGCTTAAATTGCCCGTAAAATAACCATTCTGGTCATTATGTTAGCCAAAAGGAAAGCAAGGCAGACCCCTTGATGGTTACAACTTCAGGGTAGGTTTCCTTTTGAGATATGTCCCCAAACATTAAGCTTGGATAACCAAGATTTCAAAAAATAGAATTAAAACAAGTTGGGGAAACCCACATACAATTCTAAAATACCTACATCTCCCAAATAATGCAAATTCCAAAGCTGTGGACTCACAGACTCGAATGCTGTGGTGGTACCTGGAGAATACAATGTCTTCTCAAAAGTCCAGTGGCTCTGGAAACTTCATGTTGCTTCTTAGAAAAAAAATATTTGTGATTAAAACAGTCATGGTTCTGTGTAGACACCATCTTAAAAAAAATCTCAGATAACTTTCGAATTGCCTTTAAAAACAAATATTTCCATTAAATTTGATCCCCCCCCCAGAAGAAATAGATGGTTAGCTGCCTGCTAAGTCTCTTCCCACCCTCTGGCCCAGGCATTCTGCCTTGCATTATTGGTTGTCGTGGTGAGTTCCCTGTTCCAAACCAGGGACCCATCAAGGGATATGTTCTCATGAAGATTAAGATTAAAGATTAGGCCGGGGGTGGCGCACGCCTTTAATCCCAGCATTTGGGAGGCAGAGGCAGGCAGATCTCTGTGAGTTCCAGGCCAGCCTGGTCTACAGAATGAGTTCCAGGATAGCCAGGGCTACATAGAGAAACCCTCTCTCGACAAACGAAATTGTTACAGATTAGACACCAGCTCTGTGGACACCACCTGAAAAGTGGGCTCTGCATTGTCCAATCTATTCTTTCTTTGTCAGTCTTGTGCAAATAAAAGGTGAAGAACAGAGACCCGAGTCTGGGGTCGATGTGGAGAAAACAAATGTCAGTGGATTCAACTGGAGCAGTGATTGGAAGGGCCCACTCATTAGGCAGAATCTTCTCTCTTCCAACTGGACATGGACAGGAGCTGACTTTTTTCTTTTCCTTTTTACTTTTTAGTATTAACTTTTTTCCCCCTTCAAGCTTAGCCAGAGACCTCATGGAGGTCTAAACCCAAGCCAAGCTTGATCTGTTTTAATTCAACCACTGTTGATTTATGGCTTAGCAAAAAATGTCTGAGGCATTTTTTAAGCTCCATTTTTTTTTTTTTTTTTTACCTCAACTTAACTCTCACATCTCAAACACAGGTGAAACGGCTCAAGCTGCCAGAAGACAGAGGCAGCTTAGGAGAAGAGGCAGGCTTTGAAAGCTCCAAATCTCATTGAGAAATCCCATGAAGATTCATAGACAAGCGGGAGCAGATGTATGGAAGACTAGGTATCACACAATAAGCGCCTTCTTTTGGTTTCCTTAGAATCAAATCAAGGCTAGGACAGAGTTTAGAAGGGAGTCAGTGCAAGGTTAGAGGAAGTCCTGGGGGAGGGACTGGGGTTTCTGGTGTCTGGGGACACCAAAGTTCTCTCTTTTTCGACTTATTCTCTTTGCCCTTCTTTATCATTTACCTTCTTAAAAAGTGAAATTAAAGTACACACACACACACACACACACACACACACACACACGCACGCACACACACACATGCACAAAACCTCTTGTTGTCTTATTGTCTAGACCAAAAAATAAAAAAAAAAATAATAAAAAAAAAGATCTGTAGTGAATTTTCTTTTCTACCTAGCTCTGGAATGTACATTGTTACACAACACAAAAAGGAATTGAGACTCATAAGCAATTACCAACCACAAATAGAAAACCAAGTCCAGGCCACTGGTGCCTCCTAGCTCTGGCTTCTAATGGAGCCAATGGGGCTCAGAAGAGGAAATCCTTTGTCCTGGGCTGTGAATTTTCATCTGCTCTTAGCTGTGGGCTCAGAATTTTCAATTTCATTTTGTTGTTTCTCTCCCCTCCCCCCCTGCCCCCACCCCGTATGAGTACCCATCTTGACCTTAAGAATGTGAGTTGAATGAGGACCAATCATACATTTTGCCTCATTTTCCACACTGTGATTTCCAGTCAACCTGTTCTCCAAAGAGCACGCACAAGAATAGAGAGAAGAGAGGTCTGTCTTCCTGGTGCTTAACGTGGTCCCATAAAAAGCATTTCATGACTACATCTCATTTAACTCTCATGTTAAATCTGGGAGACTTACTATGTACAAGTAGATTCTATAGCTGTTGGATGGGTTCTACCTGCTCAGTCTGGTTCAGTTGGTTCTTATCTGGGGTTATGATGGCTTCAGTGTTGTTTCTTATTATGTGAAGGCTTCATGGCATGTTTCTGTATGCTGTATCTGTGTTTCCTATATTACTAGTTGCTAAGAAAAAGAGACCCAGGACCAGCTGCTTCAGGAATAGAAACATGTCTTCCTTTCTGCCGTAAAAGTCCTGAAGCAGGTGACAGTTTGGCTACTGGCTATCCTCTACATGGTCACACTCCATATTTTGTCTTCAACATCTCCTGGTAGGATTAATGTTATCAGACCAGAAGCAGCATAAACCACTCCTCACTTTGGAGAAATTTTCACACCTGGGCATATCTAACTTCAAAGGGGTCTGGAAAATGTGGGTCATGGGCAGTTAGAGTCCTCAGTAACAAGAAAGCAGCATTGATTGGACTTTAGTGGGAAGCTGATTGCGTTCATCGCAGTCTCCAGTAAGTACATCGTGAGCAGTAAGAGAGCAGTGTCTGGGTCCTGTTTGTTGCTATTCCAGGCTAAACACCTGCCACAGAACTAACAAACGCTTGCCTTCTCTACCAGCACCACCTCCTTTGATGTTCGTGGCAGGTATCACTAATCAACCTTAGCACTTTTCCCTGCTGAACTTGGATATGACTCAGAACACTTTGCAATCCTGTGCCCCTGGAAGCCATGAGCAATAAATGGGAACTGACACAGGATCTGAATCCAATTAGCCCTTCCTGATTGTAGATATACAAACATTGACTAGAGAATGAAAGAACCATAGTCATTTTCCTTCTGTTCCCAAGGAAACAGATACATCATTTGCTGCGGTGATTTTAAAATGTGTTTTCAAATACTTTGACATGCTTTCCTTGAAAAGGTGGGGTTCACTTCCCCTCCCTGAATGCTGGCCACAGATGACTCACTCCTAACAAGTACAATGTGGCAGAAGTCATGCTATGTGGCTTCTTAGACCAGTGGTGCTCAACCTTCCTAATGCTGCAACTCTTTAATACAGTTACTCATGTGGTGGTGACCCCAACCATAAAATTACTTTGTTGCTACTTCATAATTGTGATTCTGCTACTGCTATGAATTGTCATGTAAATATCTGATATGCAGAATGTGTTATGCAACCCTCCCACAGGTTGAAAACCCACTGTCTTGATCGTCATGAAAAGGATACAGCTTCTACTTGGCTCTCTCATTTCTGAAATTCTTAGCCTGGGAAAGGCCAGCTGCCATGTGCTGAGGACACTAGAGCAGCCTTGGGTCATTCACGAGGAAGGGAACCGAGGTTCCTCAACCAGCAACCAACCATGGGACTGAGCTCTATCATGGAATCAGATCCACCAGCCCGTCAAGACTTGAGATGCTGCACCTCAGATAGCGCCTGACTATGACTTGTGAAAGACCCCCAAGTCATGGGCTTAACTGAGCTGGCCCCCCAAACTTTGATCTGTAGGAACATAGATCAGAGAATAATAAATGGTTATTATTACTTTAAGACACAAAGTTTTGTTGTGTGATAGTTTGATTGCATTCTGACAATAAAAATTCCCCTGAATAAAGAATTCAAAGATTCTGCTTTGAATCAGAGAAGTGGCGGTGAAGTGACCAGTGACCTCTTATCTCTTCTGTTCCTCCATCCAAAAGAACTGAGATCCTCTCTAAGCCCTGCCTTACTACTTCCTGTCTCTCTATCTGTCCTCAGTCATCCAAAACCTCTATGGTTAATTTTGGTCAGCTAGTAGTTAGCTTTACCCTCTGATTCAAAGCAAACTTTATTGCCAGATGTGATCAAAATATCATACAATGAAGTCTTGGGGGTGATGTTATGTAACAAATAATACAGACAAATAAATATGACACTTGCTTTCTTGGAATAGAAGATTGGAAAGTATCCAGAGAACTTGGAGGAAGGAGTGGGATGCTCCTTGGCTATTGGGCTGCTGCAGTAAGAGCCGGGCCTGACTTGTACCACGCAGGGAGTGAGTACATCTTTATTAGGTTACAAAACACAGACTTGATATTTTAGGGAAAAGCAACAGATACACAAGAGGGAGACGCACCTGTTGTGTGGTTTTCCCCACTAGCTAGATCACACGAGCTGCACAGACTCAACACTTCTCTTTTTGGCTCCAACACATCTACCACACTGCACTCTTAACCCATATTCCACATGGTAGGCCTTTCTAGTCAACCCACCTCTTACTGTACATGTTTCTGTTCTCTGTTCCAGGCATTCGGTAGACTTCACCTGGGGGGGATGTGGATAAACCCCTTTCCCACCAGCCTCTCTACTACAGGGGTTCTTGACCTAGAGCTATGTTATATATGAACATGGATTCTTCTGTGAGGCAAATAACTGATACATTTGAACTCTGTGTGCGCG
Source organism: Peromyscus aztecus (assembly GCA_902168405.1). Classification (NCBI taxonomy): domain Eukaryota; kingdom Metazoa; phylum Chordata; class Mammalia; order Rodentia; family Cricetidae; genus Peromyscus; species Peromyscus aztecus. Next base: position 18,743 of record CABHPQ010172855.1, read on the forward strand.
CATAGGTGTGCATGTGATGTGGAGGCCAGAGGGCCACTGCTGGTATCTTCCTCTATCACGTTCCACTTTTAATTAATTAATTGATTGATTGATTTTTCAGACAAGGTCTTACTATGTAGCCCCTGGCTGGCCTTGAAATTGGAGAAATCCTCTTGCCGGGTGCTGAGATTAAAGGCATGTGTCACAATGTTTAGAATCCATCTGTAGTGAATTCTTCTTTTTAATTATGAGTATGTGTGTCTGTGTTTGGGTAGGTGCACCTGAGTGCAGGTGTTCACTGAGGCCAGAGGCATCTGACCTCTCTGGAGCTGGAGTTAACAGGTAGTTGTGGGCTACCTGCTGTGGGTGCTGGGAATTTAACTCAGGTCCTTTGGAAGGGCAGCAAGCACTCTCTAACCCGCCCCCACCCCAATTTTTAGATAGAGTCTCTCATTGAACGTGGAGCTTGCTGATTTAGTTAGGCCTGCTAGCCATTGAGCTCCAGAGACCCACCTGTCCCCACGCACACCCCACCACTGGGGCTGCAGGCCTGAGGAGCCAAGCTCAAGTTCTCTTGATTGTATGGAAGCACTTTGCTGTCTGAGCCATCTCCCTATCCCCATTCGAACTTCAACATTTTAAATTGAGTTTCCAAAATCTTTGACGGTTTCATACTGTTTTGTTTTTGTTCTTGTTTTTAGAGACAGGGTATCTCTGTGTAGTCCTGGCACTCAATCTGTAGACCAGGCTGGCCTGGAACTCACAGAGATCCTCCTGCCTCTGCCCCCCAAGTGATGGGATTAAAGGGATGTGCCACCACCGCCTGGCCATCCACACATTTTTCACAATGAAATTTTAAGTCATCTCGCCCCACCTACTACCCTTTCTCGTGTCTCCTACGACTGAATCCCTTCTTTCCAACAAGTCTCCTTCCTAATTTTGTGTCTTTATTTGTGTGTGTTTCCTACTGAGTTTAATCAAGGCTGCTTACATGAGCACCGGTCGGAGGTTATTAGCAGGAATGTGGGCAACTTGTTAGCGGCTGTAACATGGAAGAAATGGACACACCTTTCCCAAGTTACCATTAACAATCAACAGTCCCTCCGGGAGGGGTGGGGCTTCATGGGCCCTTCCCCTTTCCATGATGAACAGTTGATGAGGCCAAGCTTGTGCAGGTCTTAGGTACAGCCGTAGGCGCAGTGAGTTCATCAATGCAATATCCATATTCTGTCCTAAAGGATGCTTTGGCACAAGCATCCTTTTCTCCTTAGCTCTTTCATTCTTTCTTTCATTCTTCTTCCTTGATGCTTCTTGCCCCTTGCAAGGGGTAATATGGATGGTCCACTTAGGGTCAAATACTCCACTGCCCCTTATCTTTGGCTCGTTGATTCCTTGCGAGCCTCCGCATTAACGGCTGGCTGCCTGCTGCAATACGAATCACCTCCGGTGGTGGCTGAGAGTAGCAGCAATGTATGGAGTCAAATTCGTGTACTGAGATGGCATTTTGCCCATGCATTCATTTTGCAAAGTGATAGTAATAGGTTCCCTTTTAGGACCTCTAATCTCTGCCACCAGCTCTGATCAGATTTGCAGGACCAGGCATAATTCCTCCCGTGAGGCAGTCCTTAAATCCAATCAAAAAGCAGGTGGTTTCCCCCATGACGTTTAGCAACTGTTTCACCAACAGGCAAATCTTGCTGGGCCGAGAACTAGTGTAGTGTGCATGGTTCACAGCTGTGTATGACTGCCAATAACTTTGCTCCTTTAGCAGCATACATAGCACCTCTGTCACCATGGAAGTTAGCCAGCGTATGACTGCCAATAACTTCTCCCTTAGCAGCATACATAGCATCTCTGGCAGCATGAAAGTGAGCCTGCAGGACGATGCCTTCCAGCTTGGTTCCAGGTAGATTTTTCCATGTCCTGTGACCAAAGTCACAGCAATAGGGCCTTACCATCAAGTTTTGGTGGGCAACCAAGAGCAGTGGCAAAATTGTTTATGGGATCTCTGGGACACATGTAACCGACGATTTATAAAGATGTACCCCACACCAGTCGCTGTGACTTTTATTTACTAACCTGTCTTTTAGAAAGGAGCAGTGTTTGTCTCTTCCACACCACATACCTACATTCAAACTAAGCAAAGATAGGTCATTTGTTTTTGAATTGCTAAGGAATTCTTACTACATTAAGGAGCAGGAATGAGCCAAGCTTTGCTGAGGGCTAGAACCCTCCTAGCCTTTATTGCTGGGGGATGGGCTGTGCAATTCTTCAGTGACTCAGTGATAAGTTGCCCTTGCTCCTGTAAATTACCTCCCACCCAGGCTCATGCAAAGAACTCTAATTAATCTCAGCAGGGTTACACACACACACACACACACACACACACACACACACACACACACACATGGAAGCAGGAGGGAGACTTCTGAGAGAATTAGCCAGTCTGGCAAGAAGGGCATTAAGGACTGAATCATTCTCAAAGGCCTCACATCCGAATATGGCCACAATGCAATCAAGTGTCCGTATGAAGGGATGGGATAAGGCTCCCAGCAGAACAGTTGCTTAGTGTCTGCAAGGCCCTGGTTTCAATCCCACACTACACAGAGAAAAGAAGCAGGGGAGGAAGGACAGGAGTAAAGGGAGGTGGGTGGGAAGAAAGCCTAGTGGGGAGAAAAAAACTTCAACGTGAGTCTCAGAGGAAACAGTTTGTATTCAAGCCATTTGTAGCAGTGTGTCAGTACAGGACCGTAATGATATCCCAACTAGTGATGATGCTGGCCTGGGGCCCACCATTTGAGGACCACTGACTTACCTCATTCAGGCCTTAAAAAACCCTTCTATTCCCAAGTGGTTAGGTGGGGAAACCAAGGCTTAGAGAGGCCACGGGGGTGCCAGAGCTAACCATTTGAATGCAAAATGGTGTGAACCAAAATCCCCACTGGGACCATATTGCCTTCCTCTGAGGTTTTTTCCCCCCTGATCCAACATCTGTGTTTCTAGTTTACCGTGCATCTAAGACCAAATCAAAGCTCTCCAGAAACCCCCAAGCAAGTGCAATTTCTGCCTCTGGCCTGTGAGTCAGGGACTGAATTCCAGAGCAGCTGTGACAGGCAGGGTGACAATGGACTGAGGCTCAATTCCTTTATGCACCCAACTACTTTGCAGGGGTCTCAGGGGTCTAGAGGAATTGCAGCTGGCACACGCCACCCCCCACGACACTGACTTGTGCTTCCCTTTCCCTTCTATAGTTTGTTTGGCATTCTCCCTTAATCCTTCGTCTCTTTTAGGTGGAAAAAAGGAGCAAGTCTTCAGTGTTGACTTTCCTTTCAAATTCCTGACGATGCGGTGTCCCCAGGAATGGTTCTTTTCCTCCCCCCTTTCCCCTCGTGTGAATTCCCAAGTAAGTAGCAAATGATTTCAAATGCATGCCAATTGCGGTGGACAGCTGCCAGGGGAGAAGCGAAAATAAACCGGTGACAGGAAGTGTCACAGTTCATGGAAAGGGCAGCAGGGATACAGCAGAGCGAGCCCATGACACCTCTGGGTCCGCAGGCTGAAAGATGGACTCCACAGACCGGGCAGCCACAAATCTAGTAATTCATTAAGTAAGGGGAAATGCTCCCAGAAGCGGCTCGCTCTTCTAACACCCTTTGTCTCTTAATTTTCAAACTCTGGGTTCATTCCTATGTCAAGCAGGCCCGGCTATACAGCCGGTTCATTCCCGATGAACACCCTGCCGCCGATGAGCTTTGACTCTTAAGTGATTTAACAGCCTGAGGCTTCCAAGCTTTATGATACATGATCGGTGAGAACTTGAAAACAGCACCAGAACCAGCATGAAGGATGGTGGAAACCGGAGAGACCCGTGTGGAACTCTGCCCAGTGCAGGGGATTACCAGACTGCAAGGGAAGCTTCAGGGATAAAAATGATATTAAAAGTTAATCATAAGATAAAATAAGATGTCAGAGCCGGGGTCAAGCACATCAATCAGATCGGTAAATGTAAATGCTCTTAATTTACATGCAATTCTTTTTAAAAAAGAGTTCCAGAAGAAGATTTCCAGTCTGGCTGAGAGCAAAATCCAGCTCTACTCAAGAGGCTACTCTCAAGTTAGAGCTCCTGAAAGGGTCAAAATAAAGAACAGACCAAGATCGTGAGTGCAAAATAAAGTTCAAAAGCACAGCTTGTAATCTTAATTTCTGACAAGGTAGGATCGTGACCAGGCAAGTGTAGGTGCACATGCCTGTGCAACGTGTGCAGAGGCCAGAGCGTATCTTCCTCTATGGCCTCACTGCCCTGAGATTGAGTCTGTTGTTGAATCCTAAGCTCACCGTTTTCCAGTTACACTGGTGGGCCAGTGAGTTCTCAGGACCCACTTAAGTCAGTGCCCCTGTGCTAAGTTATCGGCATAAACAGCCATGCCTTGCTTTGTGGATGCTGGGGATTTGAACTCAGGGTCTCATGTTTCTAGAACATCTTGTGTTATCCACCAAGTCATCTTCCCAGCCTTGAAAACAATTTATTTTGTTAATGTTAAGCAGCTGCTGGATACACAAGTTGAAAATACAGAATTTTTTTTTTGGGGGGGGGAAGAATGATCATAGAAGCACAAATAATTAAATCAATATATTCAGCTAAAGTAGTTAATAGAGGGCCAAGTCGAACACTAAATGCTGATGTCACTAAATATAAAATGAAATGAATCAAACATCCCATTCAAAATACAAGAACAGTAGAATAATGCAAAATAGCTTAGAAGGGAGGGATTAATGAAGATGAAAATAGAAATGAATGAATTAGGAAATAGGATGAATGAATAAGCCCAAGACTGAAATAATGAATAAAATATACCAACCACTGCTAAAATGGTCACAAGAAGGGGAGAAAATATAAACTCCCAAAGTTAGAAATACTGGCCATTTCATATGCAGCAGCAACTATCAAAGCTGAGGAAATTTGAAGAACAAACACAAGGAACTGTTTTTCTCAGCTCTATGCAAAATATTTGAAAATGTAGATGAAGTGGATAATTTTCTAGAATAATACAGCCTACCTAAAATGGTCTCAGAAGACACACAAAGTGTCAACAGACCAATTATTGGAAGAAAATAAAGAGTTCCCTCCACAAGAAAGCATCCAGGCCCAAATAGTTGCATGGGGAAAGTCCGCCAGGCCTTTACGAATTAAGTAACACAATGCTGCTTTAAGAGCCCTTTGAGCATTAATAAAGTTACCAATTGGATGAAGTATACTTATACCCATGGTTTAATATACAGATATCAACTGGTAGTACTACAGAACAAACAGAGCAACAAAATTCACTAGTCACCTTTGAGTTATGCCAGAGATTTGTTTGTTTGCTTATTTATCTATTTTCTCTGGTGTTGAAGATCAAGCTGAGGACCCACATGTGAGGCAATTGGTCTACCACTGAGCTACAGCCCCCGTCCTGGATCTTTATTTTAAGAATTAGCCTTACAAAAACTCCACACATTCATCTTGTTTTTCCTGTGTGGATTATGTCGCGTGATGAAGGTAAATTTTTCTTTATAGGAAATCCCAGCTAATAAATGGAAAATAGTGATAAATTTAGATTATAAGTCTGTGTAGCTCCCGACAAACCACAAGGATCTGAGCTATGCTCCTCAAAGCCTGCTCCCTCCTCAAAGGAGAGGCCATGAAGCAGACACATGTCTTCTAAGTAGAAATCCATCATACTACCCATAATGCAGTGTTGGCCCCAAATCAATTCAGAATTGGACTAAGCCTGAAAGACAACTAATGTACAAGAAGCACACAGGTCAGCAGAACGTATTGAGTAATACCATAGGGATGCGATTAGCCAGATCTAGAGACGGACCGCCTATAGGACAAATGACCCTGTGTCCTAAACAAATGCACTGTCAGGAGAAAGAGAGCTGGAGGGGAGACTTACGGATTAAAAGAGGTTTAAGAAACATTATCCAGTCCAACATGTGGGTGCAATTTGGATCCTGACTCAAACAAATTAACATTGGTGTGACAACAAGGGAAATACAGGTACTGTAATATGATATTAAAATGTTACTAATGTTTCAAAGTGTGGTGTTGGTATTATAACTTTTAAAAGGAGGAGGCACAGATTTTGGAGACATGGACTAAACAGAGAAATGAAATCATATGAGGCCGGAATTTGCTACAAAAGTTTGAAGTTGGGAGCGAAGGAATTGCAGATGAGGCTGTAAGTGGAAAGGATTTCCCTAAAGTCAGTACTGAGGGAATCTGGGGACACCAGGATTCTCCCATTCGGGTCTTTTTCATTCTTCTATTTGGTGGAAAGTTTTCAAAGTAAAAAGTGTTTTGTTTTACTTAACCATTGGGCCAGCAGAAGCAATCCTGGTGAGCTGAACTTGATCTGTGACTCGTGGAAAGGTGGAGGAGAGAATGGACTCCACAGATTTGTCCTTTGACTTCCAGATATACGCTGTGGCATATATACCCTCCCCTCCTTGTGCCCGCGAGCACACACACACACACAGATACACACAGACACACACACACACATATACACACAGACACACACACAGAGATACACACAGACACACACACAGACACACACACAGATACACACAGACACACACAGACACAGACACACACACAGACATACACACACACATACACACAGAGATACACACAAACACACACACAGACACACAGACACAGACACAGACACAGACACACACACACACACACACACACACACAATGTCTCCTATAGTCTCTGGCCTCTGGCATTTGAATGCTTCATCCCCTGTCTGTAGTCTTGTTTGGGGAGATTTGGGAGGTGTGGCCTTGTTGGGGGAAGTGTGTCACTGGGGGTGGGTTTTAAGAGCTTAAAGACTTGGGCTGTTTTGAGTTTGTCTGGTCTGCCTTTCTGTTTGTGGTTGGAGATGTGAGTTTTCTGCTTTCAGCGTCCAGCCGCCGTGTCTGCTGCCTGCCTATTCCTATCATTATGGACCCCAATCCTCTGGAATCATAAGCCCAAAATAAAGTCTTTCAACTCTCCATTGCCTTAGTCCTGACGTTTTAATCACAGCAGTAGAAAAATAGCTAATACGCACCTATATACACAATAATAAATACATTTAAATTAGTTACCACCATAGGTGACTTTCCTTATTCCCCGGGCACTTATTTGTCCCTCCCAGATTTTCCACACCGATAGTAGTTTACTTTAAGTTAGGAGAAAAATACTTTCTGCAAGTCATTGTCTATTTTCTTAGTAGCTCATTGGGTAACGTTTCCTTCACCTACTACTTCCTGAATGCTCAGTTTATAGGGATAGTCTAAGTGTCTTTGTAAATTAACTTGTTTCATCTTAAGTATATTCTCATTTTTTTTCTTAAGGATGAGGAAACAGAAAACCAGAAAATATAAGTGACAGCTGGAGTGGGAGATAAAAGCAGATTTCAAACAAACAAACAAACAAACAAACTAACAAATGCGTATTTATTTGTGGGGCAGAGCAGCAGAGCAGATGTGTATGTACCACAGCTTATACCTGAAGTCAAAGGACACTTTCCAGGGATCCGTTCTCTCCTTCCACAATGTGGAGGGGATCAAACTCAGGTTGTCAAACTTGGTGGCAAGTACCAGGGGCCATTTCATCTGTTTGGAAGGACAGAATATGACCTCAGCCTGTCAGCTCTAGATGAGAACACCTGTTGTGCAAGACTAGTGACCTGAGTGTGACCCTCAGAATCCATGTCAAGGTGGAAGGAGGGAACTAACTCCACAGAATTATCCTCTGACCTCCACACGTGCAGGCCACATACCGCACACACGATGATAATAATAATTATTAAATAAATAATTAAACCACAATGTTAACCTGACTTCAGTAATCCTTTACTGAAATCTCACCCCCTTTCTTCTTTCTCAGATGGAAGCTGCTTGTGTGTGTGTGGAGAGCATCCCAGAGATGCCGAGTCTGACTCTTATTCATAGCTCTGTTTGTTGGTGACCTTGGGTATCAGTTGCTTTATTCTCTGAGCTCTGAATTTTATCACCTGTAAAATTGGACAGTGAAGGGATTATTGGGTGATGCAGTTGGGCTCTTTGATGCTGGCTCTTAAAAGGCAACGTAGCCTTGGAGAAGTCATGTAACCTCTTGGAGTTTGGGTCTTTATTTCTGAAAAAGGAATTACTATTCTGACTCCGTAGGTGGTTGAGAAGAAAAAAGGTCACTTGTGACAGATATGGGGCACAGCAATAATGATGAATGATGACAGTCATTGTCTTCTTCCTAGAAGGATCCTGGTCTGGAGAATTAGGAAAAAGAGGACACTTACCCTCGTGGGCCTTCCAAGAGCATGTTGGTGTCTAGCTAGTCCTCAACAGGAACTCAATAGTATAAGAACGAATAAAGAGAATCTTGTGGTAGCACAGAGTTCAGCAATATGCACACCCCCAGTTTTGAAGCCCTCACTATTCTGTGTGGTTTATCATTGTTCCACATTCAGACTTTACTCCGCTTGGCAGGGTAGATATTAACAGTGCCTGGGATTCACACCATGGTTTCTCTTTATCACCTTCCTACTTCAGTTCTTCCCTGGGATTTGTACTCTGTGTGCAGCAGGGTCTTACTATTAACATAAAAGTGCCAATGTCAATGGTCAAATAGATTTTTTCCAGTTATAAACTAATACATACTCAATATGAAAAATAAAAAACTACAGGCAGGGTGGTAATGGCGCATGCCTTTAATCTCAGCACTCAGGAGGCAAAGGCAGGCAGATCTCTGTGAGTTAGAGAACATCTTGATCTACAGAGTGAGTTCCAGAAGGGCCAGGACTACACAGAGAAACCCTGTCTTGAAAGAAAAAAAAAAGAAAAAGAAAGGAAGGAAGAAGGAAGGAAGGAAGGAAGGAAGGGAGGAAGGAATGAAGGAAGAGAAAACAAAACACAACAAAAAGAAAAAGAAAACTCCAGAAAAGTAGATAGGAAACACAATTCATTTTAAAATCTGCTACTCCAAACTCAAAACAGCCAAAATTACCACACTCTTCTAGTCTTTTTTTCCCTCCTTTGTAGGTTTTTCTTATATAACTCATATCAGCAAATAAGAGATAATTTCTTAGAGTCACTGAAGTAATAAAATGACTTTGGATTGTAAGGTCTCAGGATAGAGTCAGTCTGAGGTTGTTTTAGATCAGTGTATTTCGACTGTGTTAGACCTTGCCTCCCAGAGGACATTTAGCAACATCTGGAGACAGTTTTGGTTGTCATGACTTGGAAGAGGGGGGTTGTTGCTGGCATTTAGTGTAGAAAGGCCAGGCATGCTGCTTGGCATCTTGCCATACACAGGACAGTGCCCACAACAAAGAATTATCTGGCTCACATGTCAATAGTGCTGATATTGAGGGGCCTGGCTTTGTCCGATACCCTAGGTGTAGTGTTTTGTCAGTATTGGATACAGGCAAGCTGCAGCCTATGTATCTCCATGCTCTGCCCCCCAAAACGTCAAGGGTGCAGCCTGATAATGTTGTGAGAGAGTTTAAAGTTTTGGCCTCAGCTCTGAGGAAGCCAGGATTCAGGGTCCCATTCCTGCATCTGGTGGGAGTTTGGTGTGGCACAGCAGGAATGCTTTCCTGGCGAGGCAGTACCACTCTGTCGGAAATCGGGACAAAGCCCAGAGGCTTGGAAGGAAAGCCACAGTGCCACTCCTGCAGACCATGGGAAGAGTCTGGGGTGACAGACCAGAGGGCAGAGACACAATGGAAATTAAGACCAGGCCCGAAACACACAAGTCTACTCATGCAGCTGCTACCAAGGCATCATGGGAACTGGCAGGATCCCCACAAAGAGAGGGTTTGGCGCTGGGGCTACTCAGAGGCTCAGTTCCTCCTGTCTTTCACCTCCTTGCATCCCGAGGGAGCTGGGTCAGGAACATATCCACTAGTGAGTCTGGGATAGGAGAGTGAATAGAGGCTCTGCCCGACGTGTTCATCTGCCAGGGCTGCACTACAAGCTGAGAGGCTTACCCAACAGACATCTTTTCTCACATTCTGGAGGCTGGAAGTCTGAGATCAAGGTCTCCACAGGGCCACGTTCCCTTGGAAAGCACTGAGGAAAAAGCCTCACTCCTGGCTTCTGGGAGATCCTTGGCTTGTGTCGGGGGTTTCTCCAGTCTTCACACGGTGTTCCCCCTCTGTGCATGTCTGTCTCCAAACTTTCCCCTTTTTATAAGGACACCAGCCATGTTGGGTTAGGGGCCCTCCCTACTCCAATATGACCTCATCTTTACTTAATTACTTACATCTGCAGCAACTCTTTCTCCACAGAAGGTTTCATTCTGAGGGACAGGGCTTAGGACGCGAGTGTACAAATTCTGAGAGTACAGAATTCAATCCATGTCAGAGTCCATGCCCGGAAAGGGGTTTCAGTGTTGCTAGCCAGGCAGAGGGTCTGAACCAGGCTGGATGTTAAAGGATGCTCACCAGCCAAAGGCACACCCCTGTGTGGAGTTCTGGTTCTTGGAGAGGATCCCAAACCTTTCTAAACCTGGGGGAGGCAGGGAGCCCAGAACGGCCACATGGGATTTAGATAAGAGGACTCTCAGCTATCTGAAGGGGTAGAGGATTTGACTCACTGCCAAAAACTTAGGTGACCTAAACCAGATCGGGGACGGGGTCCAAAAGGAGGCAGGAGGGCTGAAGACTGAGACAGAGAGTGAGGCGGAAACAGAAGTGATGGTTGTGCTTCACGCTGCCGCGGAGTCTCACGGCCTGGGAAAGCACTCTTAAAAATCATTGGTTTAAAATGTTTTTATGTGTGTCTCTGTCTCTCTGTCTCTCTCTGTCTCTCTTTCTGTCTCTCTGTCTCTGTCTCTCTCTCTCCCTGTCTCTCTCTCTGTCTCTCTGTCTCTGTCTCTCTCTCTCCCTGTCTCTCTCTCTCTCTCTCTCTCTCTCTCTCTCTCTCTCTCTCTCTCTCTCTCTACTCCATGTGTGTTCAGGTGCCTGTGGAGGCCAGAGGGATCCCACGCAGCAGGAGTTGTGGGCCATTGTGAGCTCCCTGACATGGATGCTGGGAACTGAACTGGTCCTCTAGAAGAGCAACAAGTGCTCTTTCCCTCACAGCCACTTTTGCAGCCCCCAGGGGAAGGCACCTTTACAAACAGGCAGGTCAATGGAGTGGCTTCCCCAAGGCGGACCCTGTGCACTAACAGTTCTGCCAGCTTTTCATGAAGAAAGAGTTCCCTGACAGAGTAAACTGGAAACAATATTAATCTTGATTTTATTTTCAAGAGCAGTATTTTAAAACTTTTCATATGTATTCTCAAAAAGAGCACAGAGTAATCAATATTCATGCACTTGACTGGATGGAAACTTTGCCTTTCCTTAGGAACATCTTGTGGGGTGTATTTTAGGAAATGTTTTGGGGTTGGAGAGCTGTGTCAGTAGTTAATAACACTCGTTGCTCTTTGGGAGGACCTGGATTAGATTCCCAGCACCCACATGGTGGATCATAATAATATTTAACTCCAGTTCTAAGGGATCTGAGACTCCTGCAAGCACCAGGATGATGTTCATACATACTTGCAAGCAAAATATTCATACAAATAAAATAAATAAATATAAAAAGAATTAAAAAGCAAAAGAAAGCAATATCAAACTAGGTGACAGGTGAGCCTGTTTTGAGCCAAACCAAGGGGTGGTGGGAACAGCAAATGTTAGCCCTGGGAAATTTCCCTTGTAGGACCACCTTTCATATTCCCATTTTCTGTGTCTTCCTACCCACTTCGTCCCTCCCCCATCTCGTTATGCATCTCAAACTGTCCTCAAACTGCTGTTCGGTTCAGACTGGCCTTGCTCATGAGCCTCTTACTGTAGCCTTCGGAGAGCTGAGGTTACGGACCTGTGACACCACACCCGATTGTGAAACATTTATTGGGAATGACTAATCAAAATCCTCAACGCTGACCATACAACCAACCGCAAAACCATCCTACATAACTCCGTGGGTCTATCAGCTTTAATGCATAGCCCATCCTCCCAAGCACAGCCTTCCCTAACAGAGGTCAACTGCAAGGCATCTGTGGGTCCCCAACAATCTACTGATATCAGCATGGGAGAGAAAGTGACCATCAGATTACCCAAGAGAGGTCAAAGTCTACTGGACGCACGAAATGAGGAGGCCTGAGAACAGACTTAAGGCCTGAGATGAGTTTTCTTTCTATCTGTAATCTAAAGTGGGCCACACATTTGGATTCTGACTGCCAAGGAGAAAACAAAACCCAGAGAAGGTAGTTTCTATGGAAGACGGTTCCACGGGACAAAGGAGGTAGGGAAAGCGATATAGAGAAATAAGAGAAGCCGACACTGGGTGCACTTGGATCAGGCTCTTGTGAGTGACTGAAGTTGGTCGGTTGGGGAAACTTTGTGAAATTATGTGGATGATTACTGGGAATTATGCCGTTGGCGAATGAGGTGTCTAGACTCGGAAGAGGGTCATAGTCTCCACTGAGCTAAACAGTGTCCAGGACTCATCTATGTGAAGTCAGAATGTAAGGTTATACTGGGGTGGGGTAGGCCCTTAGTTCAGCAAGACTGGATTTCTTTCCAAAGGAGATGAGAGACACAGAGATGACGGCCAGAGATTGGAATAATCCACAAACCAAGAAATGGCAAAAATTAAATGCAACTAGGAAAGCTAGGCAGAGGCAAGGAAGGTGCCTTTGGAGCTTCCAGAAAGAGCATAGTCCACTGAGGGCTTGACTGTTGGACTTCTAGATTCCGGGATGATGACAGGCTAAATTTCTGTTCTTTGAAGCTGCTCCAGTTTGGGGAATTTTGTTATAGCAGCTTTAGACAAATCCATGGACATTGTCACGCTCCCTCCACTTCCTGTGTCTATGGAAGCCTATAGACGGAGGACAGAGAATCAAGACACAGAACAGACTTAAGGGCTGGAAGGTATTCTAACTGCAATGAACTCGGATAGACCAAAAAAGCCCAGGACAGGACATCAGCAGCATGAGCTACTGCTAGCATCCTCATTAACGTAGAGGCATCATGCGATGTTGAGTGCATGAGCTCAAAGTCAGGTTTAAATCTCTGCATCATCACTTCGAAGTTTCAAGACTTTGATCCAGTATGGCAACTTCTCTGAGTCTCAGTTTTCCTTATATAAAATGAGTGCGGAATTATACTTCACAGAACGTTTTGAGTATGAATGAGTTCACTATTTATTTTATGTGTGCAAGTGTTTGCCTACATGTATGTATGTACACCACATGGTACTTAGTGCTTGATAAGAGCAGCAAGTGACTTTTTTTTAATTTTTTTAAGACAGGGTCTCTCTACTTAGCCCTGGCTGTTCAGGAACTCACTGTGTAGACCAGGTTGGCCTCAAATTCACAGTGATATGCCTGTCGCTGCCCACGGGGTGCTGGGACTAAAGGCACGAGGCACTATGCCCTGCTACAGCAAGTACTCTTAACCACTGATCCATCTCTCCAGCTCCACAAGTTCATGGTAATAAAGAACGTGGTGTAATGCAAGACACACAGCTCCCTTCAGCAGTCACCACCACCTGCTGTTCATGTGCCTTATGGATGGAAAGGTTGCCACCTTTGGAGTCCACTCCACTTGATTTTTAAGTAAAATATTTGTAGTCATTTTTTTTGTTTGTTTGTTTTTTGGGGGTTTTTTTGTTTTGTTTTTTTGTTTGTTTGTTTTTTGGTTTTTTTTAAGACTAGATCTCAAGTACTCCAAGCTTGGCCTGATCAGTTATGTAGCCACAGCTGAATTTGAACCCCTGATTCTCACGCTTTCATCGCCTGAGTTCTGGGATTACAGCCTAGCACCGCCACACTGGGCAAGCCTTAAATTTCAATTCGCTTTTGTAGCTGAGTGATCTTGGGCAAGCTGTTTATTTGAATTCCATTTTTCCAGGAAGAGAATAATACCCTGCAATACTTGCAGTGACCACCCCCTCCCGCCCAGGAGGTATAAAAGGGTCACAGGGATGTCTTTGAGAGCTTCCCGTCAGTGCCGGCTCGAGGTTCCAGGTAGAATTCCTGGAGTCTAGAAACTGCCTGTAGCTGTGAAGTCGTAAGGCGCCAGCCGGAGGCAGATGTGCCCTCCACTTGACCTGCAGCTGGCGCTAGTGCTTGTTCAGTGTCCCCTGGTCCTGTGGCCCTCACACCTTTACACCTGGCTCCCACCACTCAGCGTCTGGCTCACAGTGAAGTCCAAATCCCCAAAGTGACACGTAGAGTCTGAGATGCAGCGGGCTAGCTGCCGGGTTGGCATTCCTTTGTGAGGAAGCGCAGCCGCTGCCCTGCATCTGCCCCGTGGCCTTGCGTCTGATCTGGAAACATGGCCTCCACCTGTGGAAACGTTGGCAGTCTGCGATGGAAAGGAGCCGGGGAGTGTTTCCGTGGGTGCGGTGAGCAGGTCTCTTGTCTGGCTTCTTGACGTGCCAACAGTGAGGTGGTGCAGCAGGTGTTTCCGGGGATGACTTTGCCCACGGACTCTGCCCAGCTTCATCTGACTCTTACTAGTGTTGGTCCAGCGTGATGGAAAGCAGGCACAGAGCGGAGAGAAAAAGGCTCCTGGGCCCCACACTCTCTTTCATTCTCCAGTTAGTGTTGTCCAAAATGGTAGCCACGTACTATGATAGTGCTCCTCAAGTACGGCCCACATGGCACGTAAAGTCACACGTCACTGCACAGAGATGTTTCTGGCTGGCTGGGCCAGGTGGAGAACACCTATAATCCCAGCACGAGGGAAATGGGAGCAGGAGAATTAGGGGTTCAAGGCCAGTCTTAGCTGCATGGTGAGTTCCAGGCAAGTCTGGACTACAGAGAGAGGCTCTGTCTCAAACAACATTTCCATCAGTGATGGACTATACATGCAGGTGTTTCCCCCATAAGATTCCCACGCAGCTGAAAATTCTCTAGGGCCTGGTGTTTTGATGACATTATAGCATAAAACAGCAAGCTAGCCTATTGTACGAAAGTCTAGTATAGACTTACATAGTACCTAAGTACAAGCTGCTCTGTTCTCGGTTTACATATCCACTACGCTGTATTTATAACAATTATCTTAGTGTGTACTCCTTTAACTTAAAAAACATTTACTGGTGCTAGCAAGTGTGGCTCAGTGGGTCACACTGCTTGTCGCCAAGGCCGACAACCCGAGTTCGATCCCCGGAGCCCACTTGGCAGAAAGAGCATCAACTCCGTGAGATGCCCTCTGACTTCCACACGTGTGCCACGGCACACTTGTCACTCTCCCAGACAAATGAAAGGTGTTTGCTGTGACAGAGTGTGCTTTGACGCTGGCAGCAATTCTGGGCACCTATGTGTCCAGATATGCCACACGGCCTGAGCGTGGGCAGTAGGGCCTTCAGCCTGAACATGAGTATTCATTCAGGGACGGTCACACAATTCTGAGACCTAACAGTACTGTTCTCAAAATGTACCTTCGTCATTAAGTCACATGTGGATGGATCTAATTGTAATTTAAAAGCTGATTCTTGTTTGGCTCGTGCCCTTCACTTTGACAGCCGCGAATGTAGAAACTCTAAAGGCAGGCTGAGTGTTTCCGGTGAAATTTCATCACAGGCTGATGTCAGCATAGACTGCTCCCTTCAGGAAAGAATGTAAAATATAAATTTCTCAAACACTGATTACTAGTTGAGGTGCTAGTAATGTGCATATCAAGGGTTAAATAAAATGTATTCAAATTACTGTTACCTGTTCTCATCTTCATTTTTCTTAATGTGGTGACTAGAAAATTTGAAATCATATACACGCCTCATGTTGTATTTCCCCTGAGTAGCACTATCCTGGACGGGCACAAGGATAAGACTGTGTGGGGACATTAGGTGTGGTCTAGAGTGTCCCCTCCTTGTATAAGTGAAGACTGCACTCTTAGGAGGTTTCATAGCTGTGTGAGCATCCGTGTACACACAAAGCAAAGGAGAACTGTCACATGAGGACCTTAAATGGCATTTTAAAGAGGCCCCAGGCCTCTCTCCTCCCGGCCGAGTGGCAGATGAAATAATGCATTGGAACACGTGATTATGAAAACAAGACGACTCTCTCAAATGGGCACTAGTTCCTACCTTTACTGTGCTCTTCTCTGGAGCGTGCAGTTGAAGCAGGAGGGGTCCCTGGAGATGCTTCAGAGGGGCAGATTTGGGTTTCCTTTTCTCCCAGATCCGCCACATTCTGGAACCTGACACCTGTCTAAGATGATGATGCCTGCTTCTGTAAGAAGTGCTCTTCCCAGTCTCTGTACGTAATGTAGGAGCATGGACTCGGGGCAGAGAGTTTGGCTCTCTGCTGGTATGGACTGGGAAATCCTCTGCTTTCTTCCTTGTCTCTTTTATCTTTTCCTTTCCAACTTCTTCCATTGTTTGGTTAGTGTGTGTGTGTGTGTGTGTGTGTGTGTGTGTGTGTGTGTGTGTGTTTGGGGGCTGGGGTAGTGAATCCCCATGATACAGACCCTACCTAGCCCTGATTTCCACTACTTGACACTCAGACGCTGGGGTTTATTTTTTACCTTATTTGTACATTGAGGCGTGTCTCTAGCATACTCAAGGGTATACTTGAATGAATGGAACTGTGATTTGAGAATGGTATGCTAGTAGCTGAGACTTATCAAGGTGGAGGTGGTCATGTTATCAGGGTGAGTGATGTGAACTAAAGTTCCCAGGAAGTAACCATGCTTACAGCAAAGAATCTACAAGGCTAATTGGCTAATTAGAACCTCTTGGAAGTGGACAGTTAGAATGTTGCAGATCCAGAAACAAATTATCTTTGGTTATCTTTAGTCCTCGTTATTGGTGGAAGTATTAAGGCAACTCCACGTAGTTAAAAGGGAGGTTTATTTTGTGGGATAACTCACAAGTAAAGGGATAGGTTACAGGGTCCGGGAGAGGTGAAGTGCAGTCCGGCGGTGTTCTCTGGAGAACTCTGCTCGGTCTACCTCCAGCATCCAGGATCCAGGATCCAAGAGAGCCGGCACATCCGGATCTCAGGTCTTAAGGGCTCCTGTCTTGGCCCCACCTCATAAGCGTGACAGTTACCGGAAGCCTCTAGTATTTCCAGGTCAAAGCTGGAACAGCTACCCACTATGCCTCCTCGCAATAACTATTCATTGCCCACTGTCAGGTAAAAGCCTTTGGAGATATCAGCTTAACAGATGACTAGTTTTCACCAACCCCAAAGCCAAGAATGTCATCAGCCCAGGACTGAGAACATAGATTTCACTGCTTTGTTGTGTGTCCCATGTACCTAATGTCCCCAACAGTACATTTGAAAAATGCCTTGATTTATGACTTCATTTTGTTCTGTGACAACAGACAGAACATATAAGCACTGACACATTAGAGCACATTATCTGGGGCACCCCAAGTCCCACAGTCACGCATACTTAGCTCAGAAAAAGTGAAGCCCTCCTTCTCTTCGAGGAGAGAGCCTTGTCTTGCATCAACAAAGGAGGGCAGCAGGGTGAGACGGTAACCTGAAGCACTCCGACAGCTCTCTGGGACCTTGAGAATGTCCTGTGAGGTTGAAGGTCCACTCTGGTAGACGAGGCTCTGGCTCATTCTGGTCATGTGTCTGAAGGTCGTGTGTTCTTGTGGAGTAGAAGACTCTTAATTTTAAAACTCAGGACATTGACCCCTGATACCAAAGCATTGCAAGACCCTGCATCGAGGTCACAGTGCCTGCCAATCATCCCTCTCTCTCTTTTCTGTTCCTTTCTTCTTTGCTCCTCTTTTTTTACATTTCATTTCATGCATTCAGAACTCCTGCCAAGCCAGGTACTATTTGGGGATTGTCACTGCCTTCTCCCTCACAAACGAATGCTTCAAAGCATCCTGGTGGCGGGTCTCCACTGCACGGCTTCACTATGAAAGAGACTTCACACTGGCTCTTAGGGACTTCTGACTCAGGAAGGGCTACCGTTTTGTCTCTTCCCTAAGTCCTGTTTGCTGTGACTCCAGCCTGACCAAGAAGAAGAATGTGGGAGAGGACTGGGGGACTCATGACTCTGTGGGCCATTTCTTTTTTTTTGTTTTTTTCGAGACAGGGTTTCTCTGTGTAGTGTTGGTGCCTGTCCTGGATCTCACTCTGTAGACCAGGCCAGCCTTGAACTCACAGAGATCCGCCTCGCTCTGCCTCCCGGGTGCTGGAATTAAAGGCGTGAGCCACCTCTGCCCAGCATGGGTCATTTCTTATGGAAACGGGCAGCTCAGCAGTCAGGTGACGTGAGTCCAATGCCCTCTATCCCTACTTTCCATTCTCCTGGCAGGTGTATCAGACTCCAGTGATGCCAAAGTCTGTGGCATCTCAAGTCATGATCAACTGCCATGTGTGGCCAGGGCTGGCTCACGGGCCAGGGTTTGAATGTCTCCTACTGAGTTCCTCTCTGCAGCCTAGGCTTGAACACTCTGGTTGCCTGTGTACCCACATGAGTACCAGATCCCACCTACAGGGCCTAGGGAGCTATCACAGGACATGACAGGGCTCCTTGGTCTTTCTTCCAGCCAGTGACCATGGGATCATTTCTTCTCAACTTTATTTTTATTGTATGTGTGCATGATTGCGTGTGTGGGCACATGCTCGCCCCAGTACATGTGTGATAGTTGGCGCAAAATTTAATCTCCTTCCACCTTTATGTGGGACCTGGGGATCAAACCAGATCATCAGGCTTCTCTGGGCTTGTGCCATCTTGATGGCCCCACCACGGGGTCATTTCTGTTCCCCTGGGCATCTGACTGTGCTGTGGCCCATAATCAGGCAGTTACTGGATCCCTGGGAAGGAATTGCCAGGGCACAGGTTTTGGACCCTGGTGGCAACTGCCACATGACCTGCTGAACCCTGACTGTGCCTACTCTCCCAGGCTGTTTGCAGGGCTCATCATCATCCCAACCCCCAACCTCACCAGCTCAGCTGCAAGGAGATCACAAATGGGTCTGAACAGAAAGGAGAGTGGCTGTCCTTCCCTTCGGGAACCTGGAAGCCTCATCCTTTACTGTTTATGCCTAACCCCTTGGGCACATACATTTCTCTTCCTATGAAGACCTCAGGGGCTGGAGAGATGTCTCAGCAGTTAAGAGCACTTGTTGCTCTTGCAGAGGACCTGGGTTCAATTCCCAACACCTACATGGTGGTTCACAACCATTCATACCTCTAGTTCCAAGGGACCCAATGCCCTCTTCTGACTTCCAAGGGCACCAACCTTGCATGTGGTGCACATACATGCATGCAAATAAAACATTCTCATATAGAATAAAATGAATAAATCTGATTTTAAAAAAATTTAAAGGCACAAGTTCTGTTGGGTTAAGATTCACATCTAAGCCAGGCAATGATGGCTCATACCTTTAATCCCAGTACTCCTGCAGCAGAGACAGACAGATCTCTGAGTTCAAGGTCAGCCTGGTCTACAAATAGAGTTCCAGGACAGCCGGGACTGTTACACAGAGAAACCCTTACTCAATCACCGCCCCCCCCCCCACAAAATCACATCTGGGATCTCATTTTACCTTAATGGCACCTTTAAAAGCCTGTCTCTATGTCCAGCAACAGTCTCAAGTATTGAGTGTTAGAACTTGAGTACATTGATTTAGGGAGGTGTGATTCTATCATACTCTGTTGACACAGTTACTATATGTACTAATGACAAACTTACTGCACAGCTATTGTGAGTACATAGTACTTATTCTTGAGACAGAGCACCATTGAGGACTTTGGGGGAATCTGTAATACTCTTCTAATCCTGCAGCTAATTCTGGGATGTTCTGTGTTTCTACAGGCCTTGAGTTTTCAAATAGATAGGACATTTCTCAGCCACTGCACAGAGCTGTTATCTAGGTGAAATGAATTCTGAGTGTGAGAACATTTCACAAATCTAAGTTGGAGGCAAGTGCTTATACTGACTACATCTAGATTTGGACTCTGGCTCTGGAACCTTCTCTGCTCAAACTCTATGTCTTAACGATCCTACTCCCTGGCCAGACTTCAGCGGTTTCCAAGGAACACTCTAAACGGTTCTTAACATTTGTATTGCATTGCTGGTAGAGCCCAGGTAATTCCTAGGAACGGGGAGTCCTGAGCTTCAGCAGTAACCCTGCCATGTGGTGTGATTTGTCCAGAGCACCCAGTCATCCTGGGCTTCCTCATCACCTGCGTGCCTCTGACCGCATGGACTCCAGGTCCCTCCAGGGAGGTCTCCAAGGCTTTGGTCAAAAGCCAACTACCTTAACTTTGTCTTTGTTACCTCTAGAGCTGGGCCAAATTGACCTCTTCTATTGTTAAAGTTCTCCCAGGCATCCTCAACTCCATTTGTGTTCCAGGAGCCTGTGTTTCCTCCTCCACGGTCTCTCAGACGGTCCACGATGGCACTCTTAGAAGGGTCCGCTGCTCTCTAGACAGGCACTCTATTAACAGCAGCTGTTACAATTTCTGCTCATTGGTTCCATTGCCTGTTTTCAGTATGTACCTCATCTATACGTATTGTGCGGGATTCCAGACAGAAATATCATAGCTGATTCTAATATAACAAATAGGCAAATCTAGACCATAGAACACCACAGGTCCTTGTTTGTTTTCCATTGTGAGAAACACCAGGACCAAAAAGCAACTTGCAGAAGAAAGGGTTTATTTTGTCCTTCAGCTTACAGTCCGATGTAGCATGAATCTTAAAAGTTCTTATTAATAAAATCAAACCTGAGCCAGGTATTGGGGTGAACACTGGAAGGTCAGAGAGACAGAACAAGCCACAGCTATCTCACCTTGCCAATTCCTCAGCTGGTCTTCTTTCCTCAGACTGGAGGCCTCTGAGTCCTCATCCAGAATGGGTCTCAGCTGAACTGCTGCTGGAAGCCTGAAAGTTTAACCAGCCCAAATGCTCCTCTAGGCCAAATGCCTCTCCAGGGCAAATGCCTCTAGTTTCTGGTCCTCATGCCTTATATACCTTTCTGTTTTCTACTACCACTCCCTGGGATTAAAGGCTGGCTTTCTGGGATTAAAGGTGTGTATCACCGTGCCTGGCTGTTTCCAATGTGGCCTTGAACTCACAGAGATCCAGAGGGATTTCTGCCTCTGGAATGCTAGGATTAAAGGCGTGTGCTACCACTGCCTATCCTCATGTTTAATATTGTGGCTGTCTTGTTCTCTGACCTCAGATAAGTTTATTAAGGTACACAATATTTTGGGGAACACAATACCACCACAGTCCATCATGAAGGGAAATCGGGACAGGAACTGAGGCAGGATCCTGGAGTTGAGGCCTTGGAGGAGCTCTGCTTACTGGCT
>CABHPQ010172856.1:0-14893 GCA_902168405.1 Peromyscus aztecus
TGATGTCCTCAACTCTTGAGGTGTTTTCTCCACAGTCCCTTGTCTGGGAAACAACATTTTCCCTTCTTATCAGCATCTTAGAGGATCTAGGGTGCTTTCTGTATGTGATTCCAATGACCACTATTACAATCCACAGAGGTGGAATTTTAAACGGGAAGATTGCTGTGGACATCAGCTTTTCCTCATTTTAAAAACACACTAAACAGGACCTTCTAGCATCTTTTGTAGGGCTGGATTTGTGGATAAATGCTGTTTAAATTAGACTTTATCATGGAATATCTTTTTTTCCCCATCTATGGGGACTGAGAGTTTTGCTGGGTATAGCAGTCTGGGCTGGCATCCATGGTCTCTTAGAGTTTTCAGTACATCTGTTCAGGCTCTTCTGACTTTTAGAGTCTCCATTGAAAAGCTTGGTGCAATTCTAAGAGGTCTGCTTTATGTGTTACTTGACCTTTTCCCTTACAGCTTTTAATGTTCTTCCTTTGTTCTGTATGTTTAATGTTCTGCTTATTGTGCATCAAAGGGAGTTCCTTTTCTGATCCAGTCTATTTGTTGTTTTGTAAACTTCTTGAACCGTGATAGGCATGTTCTTCTTTAGGTTAGGAAAATTTTCTTTTGTGATTTTGCTGAAAATATTTTCTAGGTCTTTGAGCTGGGAGTCTTCTCCTTTTTCTATTCTTATCATTCTTAGGTTTGGTCTTTTCAGAGTGTCCCAGATTTCCTGGATATTTTGTGTCAGGAGTTTTTGGATTTAGCATTTTCTTTGATTAATGTATCCATTCCTTCTGCCATTTCTTCAACACCTGAGGTTCTTTCTTCCATCTCTTGTTATTCTGTTGGTGAAGCTTGCCTCTGTAGATCCTGTATGAATTCCCAAATTTTTCATTTTCCTCAGTTTGGGTTTTCTTCATCAATTCTGCTTCCGTCTTCAAGTCTTGAATACTTTCATTCACTCCCTTGCACTGTTTGCATTTTCCTGGATTTCTTTAAGGGATTCATTCATTTCCCCTTTAGGGACCATCAATGGCCATGTTGGAGCAGCAGCAGTCAGCAATGGAGCTTATGGAGAGCAGCTCACTGGACAGCAAATCTATGCTGAGCACCTCCGAGAGGCAAAGCCCTGGGGGGTTGTCTCTATAGTGCCCCTTGCTTCTGCTGTGCCTTATCCTGCTTGCTGCTCTTGTGTTCCTGCTGTATTTTGCATGGTGTGATTACTATGTGAAAGAATCCCACTGTATGTTGTACAGTGTGATTGTTTCATGGGAAAATCCTACTTATCACGGGGGAATTTACATGCAGATCATAATGAAGATGACTTTTACAGAGCAATGATGCTTAGAGATGTGAGATTTGCCAAGGATGGAAAATGAAAACAAGGAAGTTCACACATTATAGATCCATGAATTCTGCCTGTGGAAAAAACAGGCTGATGATCAGAGAAAGCAATTATGTCTCTACACCCAAGGCTAGGTCTAAGCTCCTTGGTCATGTAGCTTACAGAATTATTCACAGGTTTCGGTGTACACTTTGAAAAAACAAAGTTGTGAAAGGAAATTAAATGACTCTATTGTGTGTAAAGAGAAAAGAAAAATAGATGGTTAGCTAGACCACTTGAGTAAAGTTTTGTAGAGTAGAAATAGAGTAGGAATCCACTACACTGAAACAGCAAACAGCTGCCTGCCAGTGCAAAGGAACTGGCAGAAATATACTTGGCTTGCTTAAAACTTTGTTAATCAATAATAAATGAATCATTGCTTTGGGGTGAAGCTGTTATGGTGGAACAATTAATACAGAGGAAAATATTTAACTACACATGCATTTCTAAGAAAAATATGTAACTTGTGATCATAATGTGATTTCTTCTTGTGTAAAGGTTTTAATTTATTTTTGGAAAACATGTAACTTGTGGTTGTTCTGAGATTTCCTTTTTGTATAGAGATTTTTGTCTTAGGTAGTATAAAAGGGTTAAGAGAAAAAATTTTAAAAAAGAGATAATCAAGTTTTGTTCCCTTAGATAAATCTTTTGTGTCTTTGTGTAGCTGTTGACTCCACATTTCCTCTCCAGTTTCTCTGACCTGCTGAAGCTGGACTCCAACAAAGGACTTCTATCATCTCTATATAAGCTGTTTTAAGGTCTTTTTCTTAGACTTCAGCTATGGTGGAATATTCAGGGCCTGCTGTCATAGAGTGACCCTAAAAATTCAACCAGGAAACTCTTACAGCAAACAAGCTAGCATCTAGGCATCTGGGATTGGGGTGATTTTAGGTGTAGGTGCTGATATCTGATTTTGTGTATTTTGGCTGAATATTTTCTTTCTTGACTTCTACTTCCTCCCTGGACTGTAGGAGAGTGTGATGGCTGTGTTTTGTCTGGTAGATAATTTTCTGTGGATCCTTTTCCCTGGTCTTCTTGGCTGGTGTGTTCCCAGGGTATGCCTGGTGATGTTGGAGGCTGGGATAATGAGATGAGTTTTGGGAAAGAAGGTTGGAGGAGAGGATTATTGCACTTGAAGATGATAGGATAGTATACATAAGTGACCCTAAAAATTTAACCAGGAAACTCTTACAGCAAACAAGCACTTTCAGCAAAGTAGCTGGATACAAAATTAACTCACAAAAATCAGTAGCCCTCCTATATACAAATGACAAATGGACTGAGAAAGAAACCATGGGAACAACACCTTCCATAATAGCCTGGAATAATATATTGGAGTAACTCTAACCAAGAAAGTGAAAGACTTGTATGATGAAAAACTTCAAGTATTTGAAGAAAGAAATTGAAGAAGACATCAGAAGATGGAAATATTTCCCATGCCCATGGATTGGATTGGTAAGATTAACATTGTAAAAATGGCCATCCTACTGAAAACAATTTTCAGATTCAATGCAGTCCTCATCAAAATACCAACACAATTCTTTAAAGGTCTTGAAAGGAAAATCTTTAGCTTCACATGGAAACACAAAAAACATGATGGCTAAAATAAGCATGGATAATAAAGAACTGCTGGATGTCTCACCACCCCAATTTCAGGCTGTAATAAGGAACTATGGGAATAAAAACAGCATGGCAATGCCACAAAAACAGACACATTGATCAGTGGATTCTAACTGAAGACCCAGATATAAATCCACACACCTATGGATGCTGTAGTTTTGATAAAGAAGCCAGAAATATACACTGGAAAAAAGACATCATCTTCAACAAATTGTGCTGGCCAAACTGGATGGCTGCATGTAGAAGAATGCAAATAGATCCATATTTATCACCCTGCACAACACTCAACATAAAGTAGATCAAAGATCTCAACATAAAATGGATACACTGAACCTGATAGAAGAGAAAGTGGGGAATAGCCTTGAACTCATTGGCACAGGAAAAGAGTTTCTGAATAAACACTAATAGCACAGGCACTAAGGTCAATAATAATAAATGAGACCTCATGAAATCAAAAAGCTTCTGTAAGGCAAAGGACTCTGTCGTTCAGTCAATGCAGCAGCCTACACAATGACAAAAGATCTTTACTAGCTCCACATCCAATAGAGGACTAATATGTAAAATATAAAAAATTTAAGAAAATAGATATCAAAAAACTAAATAATCTGATTAAAAATGGGGTACAGATCTAAACAGAGAATTCTCAATAGAGGAAACTTAAATTGTCAGGAACACTTAAAAATGTTCAACATTTTTAGCCATCATAGAAATGCAAATACAAATATTGCTTTGAGATTTCATCTTACACCTGTCAGACTGGCTAAGACCAGTACTCATGGTGGCAAGGATATGGAGCAAGAGGGAACACTCTTTCTTTGCTGGTGTGAGTGTAAACCACTATGGAAATCAGTGTGGCAGTTCCTCAGAAAGATGGGAATCAATCTACCTCAAGATCCAGGTATACCACTCTTGGGCATATACCCAAAGGATGCTCCATCTTACCACAAGGACACTTGCTCAGTTATGTTTATTGTTGCCCTATTCATAATAGCCAGAAATTGTAAACAACCAAGATGTCCCTCAATAGAAGAATGGATAAAGAAAATGTGGTATGTTTACACAATGGAGTATTAATCGGCCATTAAAAAAAAAGACATCATGAAATATGCAGGCGAATGGATGGAAAAATCATCCTGACTGAGGTAACCCAGACCCAGAAAGATAGATATGGTATATATTCACTTATATGTGGATATTAGGTGTTGAATAAATGATAACCAAGCTACAATCTGTAGACCCAGAGAAGTTAGGCATAGAGGAAGGGACTAGGTGGGAACATACAGATCTCTCTGGGAGGGGGAAATAGAATAGATTTTATGGGTGGGCTGAAGCTGGCTGGGGGATGGAAATGGGAGGATCAGGTGGGGAAAGGGAGAGAAGATGGTGTTGAGGGAGGGTTTGTGGGGAGAGACAGCTGGAATTGAGGGGCTTTTGAGGGAAACTTAGTGCTATGGAAACTTCCTAAAATATATGAAGATATTCCTAATGAAATTTCTCAATAATGAGGTAGAGCCAACCCCCACTGGCCATCTCTTATCATCAAACAAAGCCTCTGGTACTGGGACAGGGGTTACACTCAATTGAGTTGTTGGCCAAAGAGGTCCTACAGAAACCCACAAACAACCCAGGCTATTGCCAAGACAATAGCTTGCTCTCCATAAATTGTCAGCAAGGCTCCACTGCTGAAGACAGCATGCTCGCAAGTCACTGAACATGGAGAGGTAAATCTGGTGCCTACATAAAACCGTCACCCCCATATTCTAGTGTCTTTGGTATAGGAAGGTACTCTGTAGGCTACCAAAAGACAAACGTAAATACCAACCCAGCCACAAATCCTTTGATTTACAATCTGCCTGCCTGCAAAATATGCTAGGAAAATGGTAGCACAGAACTTGTGGAAGTAACTAACCAATGTCATTTGACTTAAGGCCCACTCCATGAGATGGAACTCATAACAGACACTGAATATGACCAAGAATTCAAGAGACTAGATAGCTCAGAGACCTAGGTAAAACCAAATACTACTGGTCTAAAAAAAGTAATAATAAAATGATCCCTAATGATGTTTTGTTATACTCATAGATATGTGACTTATTCAGTCATCATCAGAAATGAAGTAGATGGGAACAAATACAGAGGCCCACAGACAGACATTATGGAGAGAGAGAGAGAGAGAGAAAGAGAGAGAGAGAGCGAGCGAGCTTGGAACACAGCTCTAAATGAGATGTCTCCATCAAATCCCTCCCCTCAGAACTCAGGGAACCCCACAGAAGAGGACGTGGAGTAAGTGTGGGAGCCAGAGGGGATGAAGGACACCAGAAGAACAAGGCCCTCTAAATCAACTGAGCAAGGCTCATATGAACTCATAGAGACTGAGGCAGCAAGCGCAGGGCCTGCATGGGTCTACACCAGGTTCTCTGTGTATCTATTATAGCTTTCAGTTTGGTACTTTTATAGGACTCCTGAGTTTATGAATGAGTAGGTGCCTTCTCTTGGGCTCTTTCCCTTCTGTTGGCTTGCCTTGTCCAACTTTGATGTGATGTTTTTTGTTTATTTTATTATCTTTTATTTTGTTAAAAAAAATACCATTGAAACAAACAAAAAAAAAACCCCAAACCCAAAAACAAAACCCCCCCCAAACAACAACAACAAAACCAAAACCATCTGCTTACTTTTCTCTAAACTTTGACTTTGGCCGCGTGCGCATGCGTGTGTGTGTGTGTGTGTGTGTGTGTGTGTGTGTGTGTGTGTGTGTTTGTGTGTGCGCGCGCATGTGTAGGCCAGAGGTTGATTTTGGATGACATTCCACTATAGACCCCGGCTTTATTTTTTGAATCAGGCTGAATGTGTATTTCACTGATTCAGCTGGATTGACTGCCCAGAAAGCCTCAGAGACCTTCCTGTCTTCCCCTTCCCGGCACTGGGCTTACAGGCGCAAGCTTGAAGGCCCACACCAGGCTTTTCACATGAGTGCTGGTGATCCTAATGTAGGTCAGGCTGGCACTGCAAGCCCTTTATGAGTCAACTCCCTAGCCCCGAGGCTCCAGATGTCGGTTCTATTGGTTTATGCATTTTCCCCGCCAGAGGTGGCTCCTGATTAGAACCCTCCTACACTGGGCGTGGGTCTACCGGTGCCAGCCTTGAGCTAATTTACATATTGGCTTCCTCTCACATGTGGAGAAAGTTCTGAGGGTCTAAATTACCTGGTTGTTCTCTGGGCTTTCATTAACAGTGGGATCCACGGTCATTTTATCACAAGTCAAGTCGTGGAGTTGGGAGATGTCACAGTCTCAACCCAGAGCCACTCAGAGGCGATGAATGAGGAGCCTTCACGCCTGAGTTGTAACACAACACCAATAAAAGCGTATTGCAAAGGTGGGAAAGAAACAGGGTGAAAGAGCAAAGAAGCTGAAGAGTCAGAGCTCAGAATCTGTGCTGGGAAAAGTGGCAGATGGGTGAGAAGTACGTGGGGTGGAGCATTTCTCGTAACTGAAAGGATTTACAGATATGATTCTTGGGAACCTGAGGAAAAATCAGATTGTCCAGAGTAAATTGAAGCCTTTCTTAATTCTCAGAAAGCTGGTAAGCGAGAAGCTGGCACAGGAAAAGAATACTTACCTGATGGTAGATATGCTGCAGATGAACCAGAGAAGGAGGGAGACATGGGAGGCAAGGCAGAGACGTCCCCAGAGCCCTTGGTCCTCAGTGAATGGTATCTCCACAGACTGTGCGGAAGGGTGAGGTCGCCCCTGAAATGGGAAGACTCCGAGAATGCAGGCTTAGTGCTGCCAAAGAGCAATAGAAAAGGCCAACTTGCCATCCTCCTGTAGAAGATGACCAGAGTAATTGCTTTCAAGACACCCCCCACCCTGCACGCCACACGTACACACCCAAAGTCCTGGTTTTTCTTCTTTGATGTGAAGAAATTATTTCCTAACAAAATCGTTGCTGTGTTAGGACTGAAGTAGTATTGAGTGAGGTGTTGGCTTTGGTTTTTCATCAATACACTGGTTATTTTGAGCAAATGTGTAAAAGCTTTTGGTATTGAAGAATGGAACAACGTCGATGGGAAGTGAAAGGTTGTTTTACTAGGATCAAGTCCACGCCTGCATCTTCCACTGACACTGACAACGTGCGAGATGAGCCAGGATAAGTCTCCGTTTTCTTTGTGCCTTAGTTTCTGCTGTAAAGTTAAGGGCGGCCTCATCATTTGTAAAGTTTGCATCCACTCTCAAAATTTCTATGCTAGAAGAAAGTGGGGCAAAGCATTTTACACTTGATTTCTCTTTTAATTCAGTGTAAAATACCAGAAAATTAAGGTTGACATTATTTATCCCTACTCACCTTCGCTTGGAATGCAAGAAAAGGTTATTATGGTGCTAATACAATGGAAGGTGACATTTTCCGACAAACCAGCAGGATGATCAGAGTAAAGAAAATACGTGCGCAGGCAGTATCTCGGCCATCTTAGGTCTGGACTGCGCAGTGGGAGGCAGATGAAGGTTAAGAGCTGCCAAATGCATTGATCTTAGAGTCAAAGTTTAAAAAAATTATGCCACAGACAATGTTCATCTAAATAATTTATTGCAGGGAAGAAAATGATCCAGACAGATGTATTTCTAATGATATAATTATCCACAGCCTCAAATAATGGCCTCAAAATAAGAGTTGCATTTTCCTTTACTTCCCGATGCTATTTTGAATGTTCTCTTTGATTTCAACACGCTTCTCAATGGTTTATGTGCTTTTCACACAGACTGAACACACACTCAGTACATGGAGAGAAATGCTGTGGAGTCTTCTAGACAACATGACCCCCTCCTGTCTCAGGGCAGAGCCGGGTGAGGTAAAGATGCAATTTTTACCTGTCTACACAGCGTTTCCACATTCTGGCTCAGCCAGGGCATAATTATGCAAGCCGGTATTGAGTCCTACCTCAGGTAATGCAGTTTAGAAATTAAAAGAGAAGGTGTTCCATTATGTTTCTTTTCCTCTTATTTTAAAAAGCTGAGAAGGAGGCTACAAAGCCGGTGAAACCTGAGGTGACCAGAGCAGGCTCGCATCGAATCGGGAGGCTTGAAGCCGTCACCGCGCCTGTGAGCGCAGCCTGTCCTACTTTCTAAATTCGTTTGGTTTTTACAGGAAGGAACTAATTTCTGAGTTAAGGAAACACAAGCAGGAGTTTAAACTAAGTGAAGCTGAGCCCGGGCAGTTGTATCAGCTGGCAGCTTGCACTGTTTTTGTGGGTGCTGCTTCCAGTCTGGCTGGCCTGTTGCTCACTTCAGTTACAGAAGTCTGGAAACTTCCCCGTCTCTTCTCTGCCTGGTTAACAAGCTGCCATTTGAGGATGAATACTTCCGAATCAGTTTGTTCTTTAGTTCTAAAGGAACGCTGCAGAAAAATAAATGTGTTCGTTCAGAAGAGTTAAAAACAACCACCTAATTATTTCACATTTTGGCCTTTAAAAATAAAATGGGCTTTTATGGCAATTTACTGGTCTGAGCAGACATGTAAATGTGTTGGCTAATGCAGTGATAATTTACATTTTAAGTTATTTTCTTCCTTACAATTATAGTTTTGAGTGGCAAGGTTGCTCTCATCACAGCTGGTAGCATTAGTTTTAATGTTGCCAGTTTTAGAAGACGCACAATAGACAAGTGTTCTAAAATGTAGTAGGTGCCTTTCAGCTTTATTAGAATGAGTACTGTGTGACATATTTTATGCTTTATTATTCCTTGTAGAGAGTGGAGTTGTGTTTGAACAGGACACATTTGGCTAGGGACTCCAGATGAATCCAAACATGAGTTTCTTCAGTTGTAGCACTGTTCTTCCTTCATAGAAGAGGTCGCAAACACAGGGCCATCGTCTTCTCACTGCCTGGCATTTGACACATGTGGCTTATACGTATGTCACTTCTGTGGAATGTCATTAGTGCGCAAGAAACTACAGCAAAACGCAGCCACTGGCTAGCAAGGGCTTGAGGTTAGTGACCTGTGTGTATGGTCCACGCTTGTGTTCCCGTGTGTTCGGGCACAGCACCTGTGCACACACGCAGAGGTCAGAGGTGACCTTTAGGTGTCGCGTTGTCATTTTCTACCATATTCCCCAAGACAGGGTCTGCCACTGAACTGGGAGCAGCCCGTGAGCCCCAGTGGTCTTCTTTCTCCACCCCCACTCCAAGTGCTGGGACTATGGGCATGTCTGCCCATGCTCAACTGCTCATATCCATGGTGAGGGTCCAAACTCAGAGACTCATACTTTAAAGCAAGTGCTCTTCCCCATGGCACCAGTTCCACAGTTCTGATTATTTTCTTCTTAAATCTTGGATTACTGTATTTAGTCAGGGTTCTCTAGAGTCACAGATTTATTTATTGGAATGACTTATAGGCTGTAGTCCAACTAATACAACAATGGCTAGCTGTGAATGGAAAGTCCAAGAATAGTTACTCAGCCCCACAAGACCAGGTGGCTTAGCTGGTCTTCTGTATATGCTGGAATCCTGAAGAAGTAGGTTCCAATGCCAGAGAAAGAATGGCTGTGCTAACAAGGCCAGGGTCAGCAGGCAAAAAGCAAAACCTTCCTTCTTCCATGACCTTACATATTTATATAGACTTCCAGCAGAAAATGTGGCCCAGATTAAAGGTGTATCTTCCCAATTCAAGATCTGGATCAGAGGTGTGACTTCCTGCCTCAAAGGTCTGGACTCGACATGGATTCACCCACTTCAAACCAAGCAGAAAATCTTTCACAGGTATGTCCTTCATTTCTGGATTGTAGTTCATTCCAGATACAATCAAGCTGCCCAGAATAGCCACCACATTTAATGTAACTGAGGCTAATGGTATGTGTGAAAACAAATGTTTTAAGGCTAGGTAGTCCTGTGTCGTCGTCGTGTAAGAAGCAGGCTGAACAAGCTATGGAGAGTAAACCAGTAAGCAGCATTCCTCCATGGACTCTACTTGAGTTCCCACCTCCAGCTTCCTGGCCTCAAGCTTCCTGGCCTGCTTGAGTTCCCGCCTCCAGCTTCCTGGCAGGCTTGAGTTCCTACCTAGGCTTCCCTCAATGATGGGCTGGAAAGTGGAAGATGAAATAAATATTTTCCTCCCCAAGTTGGTAATTATTAGTGTCTTATCAGAAAGAAGCAAGCTATCACAGAATGTATTTTATTTCTAAATCATAATCTATTTCCTTTCAATATCTTCATCAAATATGACAAGTAATAAGCTTATCATTTGATTTTTCTTTGTCTTTGGGGAAAAATTGAATGTGTAACTTAAATGTATCTTTTAAAAGCTTTGCAAATATATTCCTTCCTAGAGCAGTAACCAGGAACATGCTGTAAATCACTACACTAATAAGGAGGGAAAAGCAAAATATGCAAAATGCAAAAAGTCTAAACCTATTTCAGTGAGGTCCCGGAAGCAGCTTGACTGACATGTCACTATGTCAGTAAGTCTTTTTGTTCTGGGAACAGCAATATCTTTCTCTTTCTGCCCCCTCTAGAACTGGACACTAGAATTTTAGACAATTCTAAAGCCAGCAAGTAGGAGAGAAGACATCCACTGTTTTTTTTTTTTTTTCAATTCCCTTGAGGTTTTTTTTTTTTTTTTTTTTTTTTTTTTTTTGAGCCTTTCACAAACTATATGTCTTTAAGGATGAAGTAAAGAGAAAATAATTACAGTGAAACACAAATTGGTCAGTTTGACAGAAGTAGTTTCTGAAAGCTCCATGCATTTTAATGCACTCAAATTTTCCATTTCAGGAGTAGATAATGAAGCTTATAGGCATGTGGTTGGGCACAAGTTATGAGATCATTCCTCAGTTAAATGTAAAAATTTCATTTTATCAAATGACATACATGTTTCCATGAAATGGAAAAAGCATGCCTAAATACCAGATTTTCCAGACTCTTAAACATCTCCACTGTTGGCAATCACTAGCTCATATTGTGGTGGTTTCTACTGTTTGTCTTTTTTTAGATTCAATAGGCTGAAGATTTATTTGAATGTGGATGAAGTGATTGAAATATATGATCTGAATACTGATATTAACTCCTAAATTATAGATGGTCATCCAAGATAGATTTTATTAAATTCTGATTATGTAATATTTTGTAATTTATGCCTACCCATTCCCACACAGTAACCACATAAAAACAGTGCCCATTTGATTTGTAGCATTAAAACTCAAGAGTCTAACATAGCAATTAAACCTCCCACTATAGGGGTTAGGGAAGTAATGAAAATGCATTGATAATAACATTTTGTTTTAAGACAGGTTCTCTCCATCTAGACCTGGCTGGCCTGAACTTTGCTATGTAGATCAGGTTGATCAAACTCACAGAGCTCCATCTGTTTCTGACCCCTAAGTTCTGGGATTAAAGATGACATCATGCCTTGTTTTGATGCTAACATTTTATGGAATATAAATGCAGTAGATACTTTACATTTGACTCTAATGAGGATAAGTAGCAGGTAATTCTGACCCTAGCAGAGGGCAAACGAAAGTCAAGGCTAGCTCTCAGGGAGGTGGGGCAGCAGCTGCTTGGTTCTGCAAGTGACATTGGGAAAATGTGCCCAATGTTTTGAGCTCTTCTAATTTTTCAAGAAGGCTCATGAATTGGAATTTTTATGTAGAACATCTAATACTGGAAATATAATAATGGATTTAAAATACTTTTGAACACTGCACAAGAGAAACTATACACTCAAACCAACCAACCAACCAACCAACAAACACATCATGCCTTCCGATTTGATCCATTTCTGCCAGTTTGTGACTTGTGGTTTATATGGTAATTATAACTTTTTCTCCTGTGCCATGTTACAGTGCATGCTGTGCTCTAAATCTTCTGTCTGGACATTTTACCTACATAATCTTTGAATTACCCTGCTCACAACAGCACCTGTTGGTTTCCTGACTCTTGGCCAAGCCTGTATTTCTGAAGCCCAGTGATCTGTTCAAAGCCCATGATGTAACTGTGACCTAGCCGGATCCTGCCATCCTGCCATTGTCTGCTCCAGTCATCACTAGCTGCTCCCAGGTCTTCTTAAATGTTTCTGTCTCCTGTCCTCTGTTCAACCTCAGTTTCTGATTGTCTGCTCATGTGATTGCTGAGGTCGCTTCCTAATGTTTTCTACCTTGTCAGACTGGTTTATTGAAAATGCAAATATAACCTTGTCAGATCATTTTTAGAGCAATGCCTGACCTCCTTAGGCCCGTGAAGCCCTGGATCTGTACACCCACCCCTGTCTCCCATGCCGTGTCTGTCAACTACCACCTTTCCTTCTGTTAATGGGAAATATCTTGCTTTTCTGTACCACAGATGCCCTTTTCTGACCCTGTGCCTTTGCTCATGCTGTTTGCTCTCTCTTTGAGATTCCTTTCCTCATTCTCTGAGTGACTCACACCATCTGCTCATCAGAATCCCTGTTAGGCAGTGAGTCCCGTAGACAGCTTTCTTCCAGGCTCAGGACAGTGTGCATGCTTTTTTGGGAAATATAACATTATATTTACATAATCTGTTTATTAATAGGCTGGATCTGAATAATGGAATCTATGTATCTTTGTTTTCTAATTCCTAGCAGACCTCCTGGCCAAAAGAATACAATCAAAATATGTTGATCAAACTGAAATGCAGAGAGCCATTCCAGAATCCCTTGGAGGAGAAACAATAGAATATATTAGTGGTAGAGTGAGGAGCTAATTAAAATTTAGGTAAGACAGTGTAGGTCATGTGCTGGTCTCTCTGTCTCTGTCTCTGTCTCTGTCTCGTCTCTGTCTCTCTCTCTGTCTCTCTCTGTCTCTCTCTCTGTCTCTCTCTGTCTCTGTCTCTCTCTGTCTCTCTCTGTCTCTGTCTCTCTCTCTCTGTCTCTCTCTCTCTCTCTCTCTCTCTCTCTCTCACACACACACACACACACACACACACACACACCACATAGCAAATGTGCAAAGATCAGGGAATTAGCTTAACTAAAATATATTAACTTTTTTTTTTTTAACAGAACAGCTTTTCACTACATGATTTTATGCTTTCCCCCTCCAAGGCACCAGGGAACGATTCTTCCGGTGGCCATACAGTTTTCAGTGGAACCCAGAGACAATGGTTTTTAAATGTTAAGAACTTCCTTGCAAAGGATACTTGGGGATTTTACTCCATGACTCTGAGGTGTCTTTTAACCTGGTTGTCCTGGTTCACTACTTGCTCTTTGTGTATGAGAGGTGACCAGATGTCCCACATGACTGGTAAATAGTGTTAATCCCACTGTCAGAGTCTCATTGGATTGTAATTGCTGTAGCGGACCAGAGGAAATGCAATTTTTTGTCCATAAAGATTCTACAGTCTAGCTAGAGACAAAAATGTGAACAGTCCAAGAAGTTAGCTGTGTGGAATGCAGGCAGATGGGATGGAATTCTATTGGAATGGTCCAGGAAGTAAAGAATAAATACAAAAAAAACCAAATCAATAGTTTCTTCCACCTGGAAAATCTTGCCATAAAAAATGTCAATGGACTTAAATGGTGTCTGTATCAATTTGTATTTAGTCAAGATTCCTAACTCCAGGTGCATGGCAGGCTCTTTAGACAGTATTGTTTTAGAAAGCTCCAAGAAGAAAGCAAAATCACAGAATGAGGTTTGGTTGGAAAGGTAGATATGATGGTTAATTTCATAACAACTTGATGATGCAAAGGGATTCACATATAACTGGTAAGTTGTGTCTGAGTATATCTGCGAGGGTGTGTCCAGAAGATGTTAACATGTAAATCAGTTAGACTAAGTTAAGAAGATGTAGTCTGGTCTGGTCTTCTCAGTGGTGGTAGCCATTATCTAATGCACTGAGAGCCGAGACAGAAGAGCTGAGAGGTTCAGAAAAAGTCAACAGTCCTCTTTCTCAGGTCTGTCTCAGACTGAATCATGTCCCTGGCTTTGCTGTCCTCCAGTTTTCAGACAGCAGATCATGGGACTTCTTGGCCTCCATTATTAAGGGAATCAATTATGAAAGTAAATCTCATATGCTCGTATATTCTTTCAGTTTGTGTCCCTGTCAACCCCCACGCTTGGGGAACATTTCGGAGAGAAAGCAGACAGACTCTAAGAGCCAGAGGATGAGGATGAGGCTATGGAGTACTGTCCCCCGGACATGCCAGGCTTGTTGCACACATGGGTTCATAGCTGTTCTGGTTCATTGTGTAAGATTTGCACACAATCAAGGCAGTTAAAAATTTCAGCCTGGAGTGGGGAGGATCCTGAGAACCCACTGGTAGGTGAGAAGCTAATGGCAGCTAGTTGATGGCTGCTGGGGAATGAAGCATCATTTTTTGGGGCGTGTGGCAATTCCACACCTGTGGGCAATAACTGAGCAAAATGGATTATGAAAAAGGAAGACATGAAACTGAGATGAAGAGGAATGTGTAAGGAGCACTAAATATTTTCCTTTTCTGTCAAACACTGTAAAACTTTGACTTACAACAAGGAATTCACATCTTTTTATTCCCCTACCTTGAAAAACCTTTCTGCATTTGTTTCAGCCCCTTCCAGGTAAAACTTTTGTTTATACAAAGTCCCAGCTGACTCCTCAGGACTGAAGTGACTTGAGTGACTCCCTCCCGCTTTCCTTCGCTTCCCTCACACACGCGGTCATAAAACACTGTGACGTCAGACTTCAGCCAATGGGGGGGGAAAGGCACACACCTGTGCTAGCTCAAAACCATGCGACCTTTCTGTCCAAGTCCTGGCCTGGTTTGGGCCTCAGAGCACCCTCCTTTTTTTTTTTTTAACAAAGAGAGCTGCGTTGCCGAACTACTTCTGCTTTGTGCCTGTGTTCCTCTGAGTGACATTAAGACGATACTTTGTTAATAAGGAGGGGTCCAGGGTGAGTTCAAGAGAGGCAGTGATGGT
>CABHPQ010172856.1:19893-34962 GCA_902168405.1 Peromyscus aztecus
GAGGAGGGTAAAAGGGCTTCAGATTTAGCATTCCTCAAGCATATGGGCACAGCAGTCACTTAATAAGATTTTCTGTAATTAATATTCACTCTTAGGCTCAGAGCTATGGAAAAATCAGCTTAAGTCCTATGAAAAGATGTTTACTCTAGTGACAGAACTGTTAGTTCTATTTGCATGTGCAATAATTTCCTTCAAACAAATAATTTTGCCTTATTTCCAAAATAATTTTCAATCTCATAATTAAAATACATATGGGACAGAAAACAAATCTACCTACACTTAATATGCTTGATGTGAAATGTTAGCAGTAACTAAAGCAGGCTCTTCACTCTGAGTTACATTTTCTTCTGTAGGTAGGTAATGACGGAAAGATCTCTGCCATGTTTGCAGAACGGGAGTGAAGAGCAATGGAGACAAAGTCAGGCAGGAGCAGTTATAATTCCTGCTATTTGCCAGGAAATTTGCGTCCGTTTATTCCATTTTCCTGATCGATCTGGAAGGCTGGAGTAGTTCTTCTATTAAAGAATGAAGAAAATCAAAGCGAACAAATTAAAATACCAAGGCAATTGTTTAGCAGGAGGAGTGTAAAGATACAGGCCTTTGTTTAGACCAGCTGTGTCCCTGCTTTCTGCCTACGTACGAGGCCAAGGCGCTATTTGAATGTCTCGCTGGTGTCAGTCAAGCCTCACCGACCGCTAGTTCTAAGAGAGATGCCAACCCGGGTGCCCCAAGTTTGAGTGACACTTGCTTCAGGGGTTTGGTAAGAAAGCCATAGACTCAGACATCAGATGCTTGCTAAGGACCTGGGAATTAATTACCTAGTTCCTTCAGTAGTGTTCATTTTCATATCAGAGATGTAATCACTAATTAGAGCAATTATTTTGGTGTCATTATTGGTGGAATGGAAATACTGTCCTGTTGAATATTCAAATCCATGCCCTATATACCATCTCTAGCAGCATGGCTTGTCCTTGTCAAAGTGCACAGCTCCCTGGGAAGTGCTGCGAGTCCTTGAGATGGGACCATGTTTCATCCACCTGTACTGCCTGGACACTGTGTGGACTGGCATCTGACAGACACTAAGTAAATGTTTGTTGAATGAGTTAAGGGGAGCAAAATAAATAAATAAATAAAATTCAACTAAAATTACTAACCAGATTCTACTTTAAAAATTTGTTTTTACCTGCTTATATATTCATTTTTATTGTCAGCAACATGTAAACTTGGTACAGTCTTTAACAATTAAAAATGCTATTTTTCTCTGTCTGTCCAGTTTGTTAATTTTTTGCAAGTGCATTATTAGAACATATTTCTCATTTTTGTTTTAAAAAGTAATTTGACTTCATAATTTTTACCCTTGTTTTGCAAGGCAACCAAAGGCTGTCCTGTGAGTTTAAAAGAAAGCTCTTATTTAACCCTTTTGGGTGGACTAGAATTCAGGTTCCTTAATTCGTGTGTTTACATAAAGCTCCAGATTCTACATTATACTTCTCATATACTAAACTATGATTTATATAGCAGGCTTCAGATGCACTATAAATTATTTTCACGAGGAATTGTATAACCTGTAAACAAAACCAGCGTACTGTTATCTGAATGCCCCTTGTTTAACTGAGTTTGTTTGTGATAGTAAAAATCTGCCTGGAGTGCCAGGACACAGAGGCTGGATGGCCCAGAGACCTAGGATAGAACCAAACACAACTGGAGTAAAGAAAAAAAAAGTCAATGTAATGATGCCAAACAATATTGTGCTATACTCATAGATTGGTGCCTAGCCCAACAGTCATCAGAGAGGCTTCATCCAGCAACTGGTAGAAACAGATGCAGAGACTCACAGCCCAATATTACACGACACTCAGGAAATCCTGCTGAAGAGAGGGAGGAAGGATTGTCGAAGCCAGAGGGATCAAAGACATCACAAGAAAACCCACAGAATAAATTCACCTGGCTCATAGGAGCACACAGAGTCTGGACCAACAGCCAGGGAGCCTGTATGGAACCAGCCTAGGCACCCTACACATGTTGACAGCTGTGCAGCTTGGTCATTTTGTAGTATTCCTAACAGTGGTGCAGGGGCTGTCGCTGACTCTTTGGATGGCTTTTGGGACCCTATTCCTCATCCTGGGTTGTCTTGCTCAGCCTTAATACAAGGAGAGGAGCTTAGTGTTGCTATAACATACATGCCATGTTTTGTCACTGTCCATGGGAGAACTGCCCCCTTCTGAATAGAAATGGAGGAGTGGTGGATCGAGTGGGCAGAAGGGAGGTGGGGGGAGGGACTGGGAGAAGAGAAGGGAGGGGACACTGTGGCTGGGATGTTAAATAAATAAAAAACAAACAAAAAACAAAAATAAAAAGAACTCAGTAATAATAATAATGATAATAATAATAATAAATACCTTACCCCATTCCGAATGTCAGCAGCCATCAAGGAAACAAAGGACAATATATTCTGTTGAGGATGTAGACAAAGGGAATCATTATATTCTATTGGTGGGAATGTAAACAGTCCAATAGCTGTAGAAATCAGTGTGGAAGATTCTGAAAGTAGATCTATTATTCGATCTAGTTTACCTTTGGGTAAGTACCTAAGCCAACACATTACAAAGATACTTGTACATTCATGTGTTATTTCAGCACTATCATAATAGCTAAATTATGGAAGCAAATGAGGTGTTCAGTGTCACAATATTGAGTAGGAAAATGTGAGATTTCACACACACACACACACACACTTTTCAACTGTAAAGAAGAAAGCAGTTATGTTGTCTACAGTAAAATGGGTGCAAGTGGAGGGGATTATATTAAGCAAATTAAGCCAGTCTCAGAAGGATTAATATTGTATACTTTCTCTCATTTGTGGTGTTAGATGCTATATAGTTACTTAAAATCATTTATGCATATATAAAATGAAATTAGGTGTGCAACTGTCTAATAGAACAAAGACGACCAGCCAGTAGAAGGAAGTGGGGAGAAGAGGGAGGCAGAGAGATATGGGAGAGAATATGCCTGACTTACAATACCTGCCTATATGTATGAAAAACCTTCCTATGATAGTCAAATTAACAGGGGGAAGATCTCATTTTGAAGTATGATTTTGGGGGTTTTCTTCTGTGGTTTGTGGATCCATTGCTTTTGGATGATACATTGTGGGGAGGGGGAAGGACATGGGAGTAGGGTGCTACTCATGGCTACTGGGAGATAAAAAGAGCAACAGGAAGTTAGGGTTACCACATCCCTTAGATGGTATACCTGAGTGATCTAAGACTTCCCATCGGGTCTCACTCCAAAGGCCTCCACCAGCTCTGAATAGCACCATGTGTGGGGGGTCAAGCACTTCACTACCCAGATTCAAGTTATAGACCTAATCTTTTTCTTTTGAGGGGAAAACTAAAGTTTCTGTACTTATTTCTTAGTAGTGACAACAGCAAGAAAAAAAAGGAGGTTGTGCTATATAGGTTTATACTTTTTAATAGATTGAAAATCTAGACTCATTTCTTCATAATATTGGTCTTTGCATACTCACTACATTTCTTTTTCGAGGCAATGTTTTTGAAGTGTTATTATGTGTTGTTGAGTCAGGGGGCAAATTTGCTTACCATTCCAGTATTAACCAAGAGAAGGAAGTGCTGAACTGAAGAGAAACTGAAGACTGGGGGATTTTGCTGTCTCTTTAATTTATGTAACCAGAGAGGGCCAGACCCACAATCACATCATGAACTCTTTAAATGCGGGGTCATATTCTTCATGTGGTCTTGTGCACTGTGAATGCAATCTATGAATGAATACTTACTATAGATGCATAGGAGGCAACGCTACTGTCTTCTCATAGACCATTGCAAGGACAAGCGTAGTCACAACTTCAGCCAGAAAGTTAGGGCGTGAGAGTGTTCTGTTTGGTTCAGCTTGCACTTCATTTCTCTTCCATGTGTAGGTCATTTTTTTCTCCAGAAAAGTGGTGTTTTGGGAAGACACCGAGTGGAGGACCTTGTCTACTTTATCAGATAAGATGATTTCTGCAGCAAATAATAGCTCCAAGAATAATGATGTTTATTATCTCCCGTAAGTGGAAGGCCCGAGATAAAGTGGTTTCAAGGTCAGACAACCAAGTAGTTCAATAAAGACGTTGAGAGTGCCGATTCCCACAGCTTTCTGTCCTTCCGTCTGCAGAGCACTGGCCCTTGACTTTACCTTCACTGTTGAAGATGGCTGCAGCAGTTCTTGGCACCATCACAGACCCTGAATACAGAGAACATTTTCTCAGCTCTGTCTTGATTTCAAAGTACAGAAGGACTCTCCAGCCCCAGCCCAGTGTAGTTTCCTCATGTTACCTTGGCTAGAGTTTCCTCATGAGCAACTTAAGAGTCAGTCCCTCTGAGGGGATTATTGTCAGTGACATATTACATAGTCTTTAACAATCGAAGAGACTTTTTTTTTCTCTGACTGTCCAGCTAAGTAGATTCATGAAATATAGACAACTGTATTTCATTGATTATTAGAAATACAGTTCTTTTATATCTCATTTTGTTTTAAAGGTTAATTTGATTTCATAATATTTTGTGAGGTAATCAGGGCTACACTAAGAGGTAAGCGGAAACTCTTCCTTGACCATCTGTTTTGAATGGAATCATCACTACTGTTTTGGGTGAATGAAACTCCCCGGTCTCCCCACCCACCACCAACACCTGGACTTGTCAAGTGCTCTGTATTCTCCTATAGCTTGTGGTTACCAGAAAGTGAACTAATTCAGTATCATTCACAAAGACCAGTGTTTGTGCATTTATGTATTAGGGCTACTGGCTTGAACTACTCTCAAGTAACAATTAACACCTAAAATTTTTCCCCAGCAGAATTAATTAAATGTAGATTTTTACCCTAAGAGAAAATTGTTACATATATTGAACTCTATATGACTGGGAAAGCACTTTATTATGGAGAGGGGAATCTAAATAGGCATCCCTGGCAATGAGGTTACAAAGAGAACTGCTGTAAAAAGAATCAGATTGTTAACTGTTGACAGTGCCAACCACCTTTCAACAAAGTCCTCTCCTTTCCTCTTCATCCTGGCAGACGCATGGCCGCTGGAGGCTCTGGTGGATGTAGCTCCTTTTAGGTCCTGGAGAAAGCAATGAGTGGAGGATCTTTATAATGTGCTTCTCCATTCACAAAAGCAGTGAGGAAGGAGCTAGAAATGGTTACTCTCTAGTCTACTAATATCGAGTGGTTCACATGATAAATTGAAAAACTCAAGAAGAACATTTTAGGCAGTGTAATTTTTCCACCCCAAGGATATATATCATCAAACTCTGTGGATAATATTATCTGCTGCATGCAGAGAGGGATACTGGACAAAAGCAAGGTAGCTTTTGCTTCTGAAAACTCTTTATTGTGAACAACATTCAATTATTTTTTACAAATGCACATACGGAAATAGCAGATTATGTACTTAGAGTTTTTTTAATCCCAGTTATTATAGAATACTCCCAAATAATTTTATACATGCTTCTGATTTAAATTGCATATTAATTGGCTTGGCCACTAAGTCAGATTGTGTGGCACTAATGATAAAGCTGGGTCTGCCGTCTGATAGTGAAGGGAGCGGGCCAGAACTGCCTCAGGATTGGAATTTGTCTAGGAGCTCTAATTTCCACGATTTATTAGGGGAAAACTCGTTCATGTAGATTATATGTATTCATTTATCTCAATAGATTGACAACTCGTTCAAAAGTATTTTCTAGGAAACACATTTAAAAAATAATTGAACAGCAAAACTTATATTAAAAATTG
This sequence comes from Peromyscus aztecus, assembly GCA_902168405.1. NCBI lineage: Eukaryota > Metazoa > Chordata > Mammalia > Rodentia > Cricetidae > Peromyscus > Peromyscus aztecus. The sequence continues at coordinate 25,681 of CABHPQ010172856.1, forward strand.
GAACCTCATATTAAAAAATGGAACCAAGGATGGTAAAAAGGAAGATGAGTTACTTAATGATGTTACAGGGTCCCAGACCTTAGCACAACTGGCGCCATGATAGAAGTACCATTCAGGCCTTAAATGTACTGTCTTTGCTTTCTGGTTACTGTAGTTCGGCTTCTGGCCAACTGTTCTTGCTAACTGAAGTATGACAACCAAGGATATGGTTTTTGTGCTTAAAAGCCCATCCTGAGAAAGGCTCAGAATGGAGATCCTGAGATCCTGAACCAGGATCCTGAACACCCCATGTCGTTGCCAGTTGGTTAATAAAGACTTTCAATTGGCTTGAACCTGTGTCCAAGTAGTCTTCTCTGATGAGTATCACAAACAATGACATACGTATTTGTATTAAAAAATGTGGATCCAATTACAAAAGTACATTTTTTATTGGGTAAATAATTGTATAGAACATTAAAATGTTAGAATATATTCTGTTCTTTTAACTAAACAGTCATTATTTTATGCATGAATGAGTTTGTTAGGACAAGGAGGAAACCCAGGAATGATTACAAGATGCCCAAACAGACAGATGTGGGTGGAAATGATGTATGTTTGTGTTGTTATTGCTTAATCTTACAAACATATATAGTTTTCCATGCAAACAATTTAAAGAGGTCTTCCTGTCCCCTTGTTGCTTGTTACTCTTCCCCTTATCACCTAAAAACCTGCTTCCATTGTGACGATAGCATGACTTCATGATAGACTTGCTTACAACGGTTTTTCAGTTTAATTCATGGCTTGGATCAGTGAAAGTGATGGAGACAGGCGCTGGTGTGCCTGACCGCACCTTAGCGGCTACACCTGGCACATTCTTCACCCTCTTCGTTTCCATGTTCTCTCTCTCTAGTTTGTTTCTTTCTTTACTCTGGATCTTTCAATGCTTACTGAAGTCTTGAGCATTCCTGTTCTGCTTTCTTGACATATGGTAGGATTAAGTCACCTAGAGCTCTGCTCTGGAGACCGAATCCCAGCTAAAAGCTGCCAGTCACCACCATCTTTTTGTAGAAAGGCATTTACCGTTATTTTGTAGGAAGAAGTTGCAAGATTAAGAGTACAAAGTTCTCGTTTAGGAGAAACTCCATTGCATAAGATGCGCTCATAAAGGCACACATCAGAGGTCTAACACAAAAAATTTGCTAAGAAATTCCGAGTTAGGAATAACAAAAATTAGGTAGTGATGTTGATGCAACCATAGCTGGTGGAGAGAAAGAAGAAAAAGTCACGGATGTCTGGAAAGCAGTTTGGAAGATGGACAGATGAATGTAATTCAGACATGACTAGTGTTCTGTTTGAAGTTTTCATCACTCTAGTGTCTATCTCTTAGCAGAAGATCAATATACAAGGTGCTCATAGATTCCATTTACTTAAATATGTGTTTATGTGAGAGCTCCAATATGTCTAATTGAGGCAATCGTGATCAGTGCTCACGTGAATGGAGCACACCTCTGAAGAGAGTGGAGGCCAGAGTTACCATCTATAATTCCTACAATTTCTGGAACAGGGAGTCCAGAACCGCCTCTCTCCTCTCCTCTCCTCTCCTCTCCTCTCCTCTCCTCTCCTCTCCTCTCCTCTCTCTCCTCTCCTCTCCTCTCTCTCCTCTCCTCTCTTCTCTCCTTTCATCCTCTCCTCTCCTCTCCTCCCTCCTCCTCTCTCAATTTTTAACTCAGCACGTTTCATTACGACACTTTCATACCGATGTGTCATTCTGCTTTGTTTTAATTCATTCCTCGCTTTTGCCACTGTTCTCTGCTTCCCTGCCCTCCCTCCTGTTGGTGTCTTTCTACCACACAATAGTCTCTCCTTGTACTTTCATGCCTTGTGTATTTCATTATCTTCTCTTTCCTCCACTCCTTATCTTAACCCCTAAGATATTTCCCCCTTTCATGTCTTCATGTCTCCTTACTTCTCTCTCTCTCTCTCTCTCTCTCTCTCTCTCTCTCTCTCTCACACACACACACACACACACACACACACACACACTTACTTTCATTTCCATGTGAGAGGGAACCATATTTGTCTTTCTGAATATGACTTATTTTGCTTAAACATAATAATTTATAGTTTTATCATCTTTTTTGTGAAAATGTCATGATTTTATTTTTTATTATGGCTGAATAAAATTCCATGTGTATATATGTTTCACATTTTCATTATCTATTCATCTGTTGATGTACATCTAGTTTCATTTTCTGGTTATTGTGAACAGTAAAGCTATAAACATGGATGTGAAAATGACCCTACAGTATGTAGACTTAGGGTACATACCTAGGAGTCATCTATTGTGTCGTGCAGTGATTTCATTTCTAGTTGAGAAACTCCTGTACTGCCCACAGTGGCTGCACAAGTTTACTTTTCCACCACCAGTCCGTGAGAGCTCCTCTTTCCCTACACCTTCCCCAAAGTTGTTCCCACTTTTTTTCTTGACGATAGCTGTTCTGAGGCAGAATGGAGTCTTGAAGCATCTGACTGATGCAGAACATTTTAAAACATAGTGACCATTTTTCTTCCTTCTTGTAAAAACTATCTATTTAGTCTCTAGCCATTTATAGACTGGACAATTTTATTTTTGATGTTTAATTTTTGCAGCTCTTCATATATACTAAATATTATTTAGCTATGATATTGGCAGTGTGTATATAAAGATTTAGTTTCTAGCCTAGCTCAATTGGATTATTTAATTGAATAATAGCCTTGTGTTAATGCACTATGCATTTCTTTGGTTTGTTTTATGTTCTCTCCCCATTATTAGAATTACTGACATTTGCATTATGTAGTCAGGACTTTATCAGAAGGAAGTGGGGATCTGAAATCTATTTTGATTACATTAAACATATTCACTGCCATTTAGGTGCTAGCCTTTGTTTTCCATCAATAGATTAATCATCTAATTCTCAACATTCAACTAGCAAAAATGAGAAATCAAAATGTTTTAAGGCAGAAGGAAGCTCTACTTACCTCTCTGTTTCATAAATACGGAAACAAGCGTGCCCTTGATGTTAAACAGTGCATACCCCCCTGTGCAGTCTGATGTTTCTGAAGTGGACACATGTCTTACACTTGATGACACTGTAGAACTAAGGAAGTACATCAATCAAACAGTTTTGGATCCAGACTCCCACTACTGACCTGATTGAATCCACAATGATGGCTTATCAGAACTGTTAGTGTAACTCTGTGTGTGTGTGTGTGTGTGTGTGTGTGTGTGTGTGTGTAAGAGAGAGCGTGAAAGAGAGAGTCAGAGACAGAGAGAGAACACAGAGAGACAGAGGCAAAGAGTCTGAGAGATCCGGAAAGACATACAGAGAGAGAGACAGATGAAGAACGATGCACACACACAGAGGGACAGAGGGATACATACAAAGAGAGGGAGTGAGAAACAGAAAGAGGCGGAGAGGAAGAAGAAAAAGAGTGGATAATGTCTCCTTCTGGACCTGACTGTTGCTGGTAGTAGGTTCAGAGAAAGCAGCTCTCTGAGAGGGGAATGGTTTTGCAGATCAAGTGGAGAGCTTGTGTTTAAATTGTGTGGGGTAACCAAGAAGCATGTGTGTATAGGTCTGAGGCCTAGGAGAAAGGTTGGGGAAGAAATGGACTTCGGTATTGTAAACTTCTTAGGGGAAGAACTGAAGCTGTACTTTGGCCAGGATTCGAGAAGCCATCTAGAGTTGTGTGAGGAATGCCGTGGGACAAGCTTTCCAAAGCAGTAGTTGGTGAGTTTCCTTTGGGATCATGCACTTTGGAGGATGAAGATGCCCAGGCTGCTCCCCTGGGCAGTAGAGTAATAACAGAGACCAGCCATCCTGGTTCAGACTGAATTGCAGTTAAATGGTTGATTTAACCCTGTTTACCGGTATAAAGATCCTTGCTTTGCAGAGCCCAGCACTTCCGGTTCTAACTTAGTGTGGTGTTGCTGGCAGCTTAGGAACTAGTTGTCAGATAGTTGCTAAATAAACTGAAATATTTGCTAAACACACTGAAAAAAAATTAAATGGAGTAACTTTCATGCTGATGTTAGGAAATCATCCTAAAGCAGTGCACAATTAAGGAATTAAAAATAATCACCATTCCTATCAGCCCAAGTCTATTAGTCAGTGCTGAGTTTTCAGTCCTGCTCAGGGTGCATAGAAATAATAGGATGTATAAATATAAATGCAAGCTGAATGTCAAAACATTTCAAAGTTGAAGCATATCCTAGAAAGGCAACAGAGTGTAATTTGAAAACTTCACTTAGAAGTTCTGATTTTCTTTGCTTGGAGTATTTTACGAACAAACACACAAACAGAGTGGTATTAGGAGCAGTACTCCTTTTACAAATTGGTGTCTTTCTAGTTAAGTGTCTCTGCTAGGTCACAAGTTTTCAGAGATGAATGAAACATTGTCCGAGTTGTATCTTTGCACCATGACCACCATCTGAGCCTCAGGTGGCATTCTAAACCCAGATCCTGTTCAAAGGACCCATCTGCAACGCTTTTGCAATGGGGTGAGGCCTGCATTTGGCCTTTGCCTTCGGGTGGAAATACTTCCTCTGGGAAAAAGAAATAACTCATAGTATAATCTACCAAGGCCACAACTTCTTCAGTATTTCAGGTTGTCCTTTCCAAAGTATAAGGTCAGGGAATAAATCTTCACCACAGAATGTCATGAACGACATGAGCCAGAGTCTTGTGAAAAAGAACTTGGTGTTGCACAGATATACAAAGGAAGGCATAAAATCCAGTCATAGCCTATATATCAACCTTGTCAGAAAGGAAAATGTAGGGCACTCAAGAAAGGAAGGCGTTTGCTTTCCAGTGGCCTTTGTATTACTTCTGTTCTTTATAGTAGACATGCCTGTGTAAATGAGAATAACCTTGGTTAGCAGCATATTCAAAGCCTGAAGGAATGTCATGATTTGGAGACTTCATTTGTGTGTGGTTTCTTGTTCCCTTAATTTCTTGATCAGAAAGTGTTAGGTTTCTCCATTTTCAATTTTACTGAACATTTCCCAGTCTGCATGTTATGCTTGCTCTCTCCACTAGGAATTAGCATACATTTGGCATCAGGACAGCCCCTAAGCAGTGAATCTTGGCCTTGAGCTTATTTGCTGAAAGAGGTTTCATGCAGTTCCTCTAACTTTTGATAAATGAAAACAAATGGGAATACAGATACAATGTACCTTGAGTGGCCATATGTTAGGAAACTTGCTGTGGCTGTTACAAAGAAGTCAGAAAGCTAAATCATCCCAGCTCAGTGTGACACTTAAGAAGGAAGAGGATTTGTTCCAGAAATAAAGCTAAATTTACTTACGCCAGAAAGGCCTACCTCCGGAGCAAGGTCACAGGGCAAGCCTATTTCAGAACAGGGATGGACTATTTCCAGTATCAAAGAAAGTCTCTGACAGTCTTTCTTTACAGCTTAGTGTCTCTTACTTAGAGCAAGGCTTTGGCTGATGGTGAAAAAATGGATGACTGAATGGTGAAGTTCTCCAGTTAAGCCCATCCATGGATTTGAGTAGTTTTCGTGTGTATTTCAATAAAGTGAGAAGAATTGTCTAAGTTCATATAGGCTCCCTCTATATCAATGGGTCTCAACCTGTGGATCCAGATCCCTCTAGGGGACAAATGACTCTTTCACGGGATCACTAAGACCATCAGAAATCATAGATATTTGTATTATAGTTCATAGCAGTAGCAATATTACAGTTATGAAGCAGTAACAAAAATAATTTTGTGGCTGGGGATCATCACGACATGAGGAACTGTGTTAAAGGAAGGTTAGGAAGGTTGAGAATCACTGCTTTATACCATGCCTGTCGGATTAATGATTTCCATTTGAGTTTAATTTTTAGAACATGTATGTCTGAATGGCAGGAAAAAGACCATTCATAAAAAGAGGTGTAACATTTGTATAAGGCAGCTTTTCAAGGGGTGGAAACAGAGCCGTCCGAGGTTATGCTGTCTCTATACAGCATTAAAGAAAAGCCAGTGCTTCCTTCTAATTGTGCAGCTTCTTGGATGACGCTCTGGGATACAAACTGCTTGGAGCTTTCGTGAGCCTACAGCATCAGACAGTATTGTCAAATGAATGTACAAACGAGTAACAGTAAAACCAAATCATGAAACATTTTTCCCCCCTTGGCATTTAATTCAAATATGCTATAGCACAAATGTGTTATTTGGATTCTTTTCACATGTAATTAAACTGCACAGAGGGAAAAATCTGGCAAACTGAAGGCCAGGGAAGGACAGATAAAAGAACATGCAATTCCCCGGAGCATTTTATCAGCTTGCCATTATCCCCTCTGTATTTTGATAAGATGAAAAAAGTCTAGTATTTAAAGGTCTGGTGAAAGGCTCCGTATAACTCAATAAATGTATTATTAATTGTAGGAGCAGCATTTTATTTTCAAACTATAGTTTATGCTCTTAAAAATACACTAATAATTTCTACACTCGGAAGACAGCCACCTGCAGAGCGTTTCTGGTGGCTTCTGACCTGCCCTACATTGTTAATAGAGCCAATCTTACTAACAGGGTTGATGTCATACCAGTTTCTTCTTTCTCTTTGCTGAATCTTTCTACAAAATTATTTAAAGATGTGTCTTTAACCACCCACACAGTGCCAAGCTGTTCTATGAATGTCAGTCCTCTGCCATTAGGAGAATTGTCTTAGATAATGTCACGCGTCTCTTGAGATGGTAATCTTTGTACTTTCTTGTATGTGACCCTGGCTTTGTTCAGCTGTAGGTATTCCCACCGCCTTGAGGGAACCTAGATTTATAGCAGAGGTGCAAAGAGGAAAGCTGCAGTAGGAAAGATACTTTTGAAAGTTCAGTCTTTTGATAGTTTACATTTTGTTGAGAAAAGGATCATAGAAATTCTGAAACAGAACCGATGTCCTCCAGTGCCCTGAATTCACTGAGCTCTGTCTGAGCTACCCTTATGGATGTGCCTTTACTAATGTCTTCAAGGCCTCAGAATGATCCTGACACAGTGGGTGAGTCTCTGGGTTCCCAGAAGGACAGCGATGGCTACAAAGCAAAACATTTCTAGTAGGCATTCTTTGAAGCATAGAAAGTATATCCATGTTGTGTAAGCGTCACACTTTAGCCTTCCAAGGGCAGAGTGAAAAATCAGTCTCAACAGTGACTCTTGCTTTAATTGGCAAAGAGGATATCTTAAAATAAAAACAAAGAGATTCCATTCTGGAGATAAGCCTTCAAATGTAAAGGAATTGTTCTTCCTAGATTATGAGGAACTTTCACTGGCCAAAGGGACGTGGTCATGGACCCCGGGAGGACTTTAGGTTGCTGTCTTACACAGTCTACTCACAATGGAATTCTGCTTCCACCTGGACCCACAGCACTCATCCTCTACTCTATACCCTTGAACAACTTTGTCAAGATGCTGGTCCTTTTCATTGTTAACACCTCCTTTGTTCCATTATATTCTATTGACACCCCACCACCAGCTTGTTCGGTATATTTTCTCTGTAACAGTTCCGGTGCATTATGGAACTGAAGGCCCCGTTTGGTAGTCTAAATAAGAGTGCTCCCCATAGACTCAAAGAGTTCTTTGAGAAGGATTAGGAAGTATGGTCTTATTGGAGAGGTGCGTCATGAAATCCATGGCCAGCTCCAGCTTCCCCCCTCCCCTTCTCTATCCCTCTCCCTCTCTCTCTGCTGCACCTTAAGGATCAGACATGAGCTCTCAGGTACTATTCCAGTATCGTGCCTGCCTGCCTGCCTGCCTGCTGCTGTGGTGTGCTCCCTGACATGCTGATTATCACTAGTCTTCTGAAGCTGTAAGCAAGCCTCAATTACATGCTTTCTTCTACAAGTTGCCTTGGTCATGGTGTCTCTTCACAGCAACAGAACAGTAACTAAGAGTAGCAAACTAGAGAAATAATTTTTTTTGAGTTTTGGTGGCCATGCTACTGGTAGTCGTTACATTTCAATACACTTCGTCACTAACCAAAACCAGCAATTCAGAAGCCAAACAAGAATGCCGCAGCGACAAAGCAACAGTCAACCGGCTCCCAAGTGCTGTTGTGCTCCTGGTAGATGTGGAAACTGAAGTAGGAAGAAGTAAGTTTCACTCAAGGGCACAGCCGGTATCAGAGCTGAAAGTGGGCAGGAGGGGCCATCCCAGTGGTACGGAGGTTAGGAGTGATATTACAGGAAGGTAATATGTCTTCTAGAGTCTGGTTAAAAATATCACTGAGTGATTCCACCTTAGGAATAAGGAACATGCTTTACTGAGAATATCAGAAGGAATACCTAATGAAAAGGATCTTTGTTGAATGAGTTAACTTTTGTACAAGGTCAAAACCATCAATGAAGAACAGTTTGCCAAGCAGTTGAAGCCCCTTGAAGGGAAAGGGACCTTTTCCTGTTGGCACAAAGGCATTCCAGAGAGTGCAAAGGTGGCCAGCATGTCAAGAAAGCACAGTGCACGTAGAGCTGGGGGGACTGACGTGGGTAGAAGGTGGGCAGCCCTTGGTATGCTCCAGAGAGTCTCTGTGTCATCATACGTGTGGGGTTAGGGAGAGGGCTGCCTTGATGCCCTGTCCCCTTGGCTGGAGAAAGGAGACCGCAGCTTTCACCAGCCTCGGGGGTGCTCAGGAACACAGAGAAAGCAGCCTTGTTATTCTGGGGGTATCAGAGTCATTGTGGAATTCAGTGTTTCAGCCAGCTGCTAGATTTCCTGTCCTCGGAGGGGATTCTGGCACAGGCTGCTGCTGGCTTCCCAGGAGACAAAGCTGTGCCCTGGAGAGGGACCCAAGGTTCAGGTGGAAAGGTGCTTGCTGATCGAGATTTGCTCACAGTGCATTGCATTTTCAGCAAAGGTGGAGCTAGAGGTAAAGGATGGCATGGAATGCTGAGATCAGTCATCAGACAGCAAATGGAGAGCAGGCAGAGATGTACAGTCAAATTCGTGAGGGATCTCAGGGCTTTGCTTTAACTCAGCTGGTGTCCATGAAATACGTTTTTAAATAGTGGCTCTTTACAGCACCCTTGTCCCCAGAGACACTTGAAAATGCTTGGAGACATTTTGCTCATAATTGGGAGTGAGGAGAGTGCAGCTAACACCCAGTAGGAAGAGGTTAGAAATGCTGCTACAGATCTTTCATTACACAATATGTTTGAAGCCTAGCACCATCGTCTTCTTTGAGGCTATTGCTCATCCTTCTTTTCTGGGCTGAATTTTCAGGAAAAGCTCTCAGTGCTACAGATGGACTTGACTCAGGTTGGTTTGGTTGGAC
>CABHPQ010172857.1:0-36366 GCA_902168405.1 Peromyscus aztecus
GATTTTAACCCTAACCTTTTGGTATGCTTCTTTCACACACAGGCATTCACCTCTTCAAGAAAAGAGAAGATTTGTAGAAAATACTTGAATAAAGGATATACTAATTTCCTATTGACAATAGCCAGTGTATATGATTACTGAGTCATGTCCTACATTAAGTCTGTATTTACTGAACACTGTAATATTTATGACTAAAACAAAGACTCTGAGTGAGCAGTTACTTAGTGGATGGTTGTTGCTTTGAAATACTTTAATACATCCTGATGCAATTTATTTCTACACAATTTAAGCTAATGGTCCTGGTTTCAATGGCTTTAAGATAATATCACAGCACATGTAACACAGCTGAGCTACATAGTAGTTACCACTTAGTCCTTATTTAGTTTTCTTTTTTGATTCTGTCAGATGGTCTCACTCTGCAGCCAAAGTTGGCCCCAAATTTGCTGCAATCCTTTTGCCTCAGCTTCCAAAGTGCTACACCAGTCTTTGGCTCCAATTTAAAGTACTAACCTCAGACTCCTGGTTTATATATGAACATTCAGTCATTCTTAAAATTAAAGGACTACAAAACAACAGAATGAGAGGAAGAACTGCTTAGTCTTATGTATTTTCTTTATCATTTAAAGGCAATAACATGTATTTTTTTGATCATACTGAACACCAAACATAATTTATCCCATTAATATTATTATAAGGGGTATTATCACTACAGATTTATTTGAATACTTTCCAGTACTTACCAGTGAATATGCCACCTGCTATGAAAGAGGCATCTTTGTCATATTTAACATTGAGACGAATAGGCTTTTCAGGGTCCGGAAGAATCATGAACTTAATTGTAGGTCCTTCAATGGCACTCTTATTATAGACACCTTTAACCTGCACAGTGTGTACTCCCCTAACAGCAATGGACAAAAAGAAAGGCGAGGTTCAAATTACATTGTTGTAACTGAACCCTTCGGAGATAATTAATACAAAGACTAACTTTTTTTAAGAGAGCATTATTATTTCTACTCTTGTTACAATTCTTGTCTAACACAAAAGAGTTATTAATCTTAAATTCAGAAATTACAAGAAAAAAATCAATCTCTGTAAAACTATAAAATTTTCAGTTCTTACCTTGGAGCAAAAACAGTGAATACCCCCAAATTGGCTCTGCCTTTATCATCTGTTTTATGCTGTTGGTTTGAAGGTAATAGCTACAATAAAACAAAATAAAAAGGTTGATTAGAAAATTCTTGAAATCAGTTGGGTGGTGGTAGTGTACACCTTTATTCACAGCACTTGGGAGACAGAGGTAGGCGGAACTCAAAAAAGCCAAAAAAGCCAAAAAAGCCAAAAAAAAAAAAAAAAAAAAAAAGAAGAAGAAAATTCTAGAAATCTATCAAGTTCTTTTCTATTACCATGTTTCTAGAATGTTTTTTTAAGTTATATTTGCAAATAACTATTAAAAGTAAAATCTTTCTTTTAGTTTCAATTAGTTGAAAGAACATGTAATCACATGCTCTAAAAAAACCACTCAAAAAGTTATCAAGCTGCAGAATACAACATTGGCTGTATTGAGACCAGCTAAATGTCAAATGAGTTCTGTTTATGACTGGGAAGTATAGGAGAAATAGACACATATATACTCAAGTGTGGGCATCACAGACGATCTTTATTCTTTCTTTTTACCCTTCTTGCTGTTTATTCGGGCATGTGTGCTTCTTTGATCTTTCTGTTGAACACTACTTCGCAGTAATAACCAATGTTTAAAAGCAATTGTCAGTGGCCACTTCTAGTCTGAGCTTTTAACAGATGCTTCTCTAGAATCTAGAGCCACAGCCATATTCTGAAGGTGGAAATACTATTAAATTTTCTTGGAAACAAATATTCAGAAGAAAAGAAGAGCGTATTGGCTGCAGTAGCAGAAAATCTGACTCTCCGAAATTCTAACACTCAACTCTACCTAAAAGAGTACACAGAATAGTTTACAGAGGTACAGGCTGACAAAAAAGGCAGTGATTAGGAAGAGAAAAATGAGGAGTAAAGCCCTCTACCCTGTCTAATTTCCCTTTGGATCAATTATCAGTCAGTTAATTTTTTCTTCATTTTTTCCATCAGGTCCCAAATTCTTGTTCCTAAGTCAGAGATGTCTTAGATCACATTTTATAGCAGTAATCTCATAGTCTTCTTTGACAATCCTAAAAATCTTGATTCTCATCACTTTACTAGGAACACAGATTATAAATACCACATTTTTTGGGACTTTATAATTTCCCATATCAACTTTTAGAATCAACTTGTGAGATCCTGGGAGATATGGGTTAGTATTCTATCTGAATTAATTTAAACTCAGGAGCTCTGCCAGTTTTGGACAGTATCATTTGTTCTATTTTACTTATAAAACATCTGTGAATAGATGCTCCAGACTATCTGAACATAATCTTCAGAAGCATTCTTGGAACTGACTGGCAATAAATGAGCCATAAATTTCCTTCACTCTATTGGTGCATTGTAAAAATTAAAAAAATGTATAAGGACCGGAAGCTTCTCCTCTTTAACCTTGAATAAAAAGGGCCTCCAACTTGCACCAGGTGCCTGAAGTTTCTACTAGCTTCTGAACAGCTGACTCTCCCAATACACATAGGAACAATTAACACCTACAACTATGTGTGCTCCCATACTTTATAAGGTTATATTCACAATTGCTCCAGTGAAAGAGTGAAGAGCAGAGAACCACCATCCCAGAAGCCAATCCGGCCCATGGTAGCAGCTAGCTCTTTGTAGGATGAGAGGAACCATTCTAACTGTGCAATGATGGCCCCTCACTAGATTAGTTACAAGCTACAAACTTCACTTCACCAACTGTAACGACTCTCTGACTTAGATTAAGCACTAATAGAGATGATATGAGACTGCATTTCTGAAGAGAAGAGAATGCGACACTTGACACTGTCATGAGGATAAAGTGCTCATCTCTGGGGAGTGCAAGATGGGAGGAAGTGCTAGATATCAACCACAGATTTCTGTGCTCTCTAGAAATCATTTTCCTGTTGAGCTACACTATCTTAAAAAAATTTTCTTAAAGATTAATTGATTTTTTTTTTTTTTTTTGAGGCCAGCCTGGTCTCCCAAAGCGAGTTCCAGGAAAGGTGCAAAGTACACAGAGAAACCCTGTCTCGAAAAACAAAAAACAAAAAACAAAACAAAAAGAATAATTGATTTTTATTTTATGTGTATGGGTGCTTTTGTCTGCATGTATGTCTATGTTCCATTTTTGTGCCTGGGGAGGCCGGAAGAGGGCATCGATCATCTGGAACTGGAATTACAAAAGGTTGTTAAGTTGCTAGGAACTGAACCTGTGTCCACTGCAAGAGCAACAACTGCTCTTAACCACTGAGCCATCTCTCTAGCCCTGAAATATAGACTTTTCAGTGAAAAATATCCAAGGAAGTTTGAAACTTACCTTTAAACTGTTAACTTTTATGAGACTTATTTTAACATTTGAGACTAATGCGTGATTATCCCACTGATCACAAAGTTGAACAATGAGAGGGTTCTGTAATTGTCTTCCATTGATCACTGGAATGGGCTGAAATAGAGACAAACATTTTAATAAACACAAACAAGGATGTGCCAAACAATATAATTACTTTTATAGTAAGGTTATATTTATGAATTGCTTCTTTCATCAATGAAAATAAACTCTGGAAAGCCAATTTAAGTATATGACCATTTTATAGAAAAGATTAACAATCTGTTTAAAAGAAAAACAGCATTTGACGTTACTTGCTTGTAGCATCAATCTGTAGTTTAACACTTCTGTCAGTTTTCAAGCTTATGTACAATGGCATATAGCAATAACATTTAGCCCCTGACTAAAGATGTTAACAACAATCCATACCGTAAGTTCAAATGCTTCTTGTTTTCTCTCTAGCAAGTATGGAAAGCTTGTGCAACTCCAGAAATCCATGTAGTGATATATTAATGGATACATTCCAAGGGACACATTGTTAAGTAAGATACCACATCAAGCATCAATCTCATGGAAAATGTTAAAAGTTAAATGGGAGAGAAATAATAGAGTAAAAAAATGGAAGCTGACTGATTACCTCACTCCTATCCATGTTTTACTTCCTCTACCCTCCTGCCTTATTTGAGTTAACTAGTTAATCAAACTAGGTTGCAGGCTGCCAAAATGGAACAAAATGTAATGCTCTGCTATGGACAAGAACAAATAAGAATCTCACCAGTGGTTATATACAACGCTTGGTTTACAAAGCTAAAGATGACTATCACCAAAGATGACAGACAGCTTGCATTTATAAATCACTGATAGTTTTACATACCGTCTGCTCTGCTGTTGGTGTGAGTCTCACTATGTAGTCTAATCCACCTCCTAAGGTGGGTGCAGGCAAGCCCTGCCAGTCTCAGTGGCCCCCAAACATGAGTACAAGTACACCAGGCTAGTCCCAGTTCACTCCGCTCCCTAAATGTGGTACAGATGGGGCTCACAAGTTCCAGCCCCACCCTAACTGCTTCTAAAGGATGTTTCTCAGTAATTAAGACTTTAAATTAAGCTGTAGTAGTTTTTCAGGGGAAAAGTGGAAAATGCCAAATTACAACATCAAATGTCTCTGAACATAAATGTAGTCTGTCACTTTTATGTTTTAGGAGGTTATTATTTCAGTTTCTTCATTCATAAAATGAATAACGCATGCATATACGTGGTGGTTTGAATGAGAATACCCCCCATAGGCTCAAAGATTCGAAGGCTGGTCACCAGGGAGTGACTTTTGAAAGGTTAAGAGGTGTGGCCTTATTGAAGGAAGTGTGTCACCAGAGGTGGACTTTGAGGTTTCAAAAAGCCCATTCCAAGCCCAGAGTCTTTCTTTTCCTGTTGGATACAGACCCAAACGTAGACCTCTCAGCTACTTCTCCAGCAACATGTCTGCCTGCAGGCTGCTATGCTCCCTCAACTGAATGCTTCTTTTATAGTGTGGCTGTGGTCATGGTGTCTCTTTACAGAAATAGAACACTGACTAATACTATAGTAACACAATTTTTCCTAATGACCACACTAGCTATCTTTCAGTTAGCATCTATGAGAGAGTGAGCAACAATTAAGTTAGGAACTGCTAGGATGACCAGATGTTAAATGATTACTTTTCCAGCCTCATTTACTTAAAAAACATTGATAACTAATAAGTAATTTAGTTCCAGGTTTCATTTCAAAGTTTCTGTTGATAATTTATAGTATCTACAAATTAATTTACCATAATTTTTAATAAGCTGCCACTATGGTTTACATTCTACCCAGTAGTATGAACTTCTTTTTCTGCCTCAAAAGTACATTATTTATATCAGAACACATCAATAAATTCTTTACTTGGCATCAAGAGGTATAAAAATGTTAATATTAAATGCACTACCTTTTCCATGAAGCCCTTATTCAACACATTATATAAAGAAGAAAAAGGGAATCACCAATTTTTTATAACAGATTATTATAACCAATCTCTGTTTTTTCATAAGTCAAACTAGCTGACTTGGTTCTTCCTCGGGATCATTACGCCCACTACTCAGTTACACAAATTCGCTGTCCTTCACTGAAAAGTGAAAGTTATAGTTGGGCATGGTGGTTCATGTCTACCACCCCAGTACTCAGGAGGTAGAAACAGAAGATTGCTGTGAACTGCAGGCCAAAGGATATAAAACTTTAGAAAAGAGGACTAAGTAAATAGATTTTTGTAAGGCACGGTTCTACAGTTAATAATGTGATCTATCCTGGAAAAACTGGTAATAGTACAGTGATTTGTTGTTCTTTCATTTTGTTGCTGAGATAGGTCTAACTACATAGCTTTGGTTGGCCTAGAACTGTAATGCAGAGACCCAAGTGCTGGAATTAATAGCAAGCCATACTACCACGGTCAGCCATTTTCCTTTTCTTAACTATAGACCCTGGCTTTATAATATAGGATGGCTCAGACTTGTTATCCTATGGTTTCTAACTCCTGGGTGCTGGATAGTGGGAAAATGCCATCACATACAGTTAAGAAAATTGATTTTAAAATGTCTTCATCACTTCTCCTGAAGTTGTTAAGTCAGGGTGTTCAGGAGTCTCTCAAAGCAATACAGGCTACTGCCACTGATTCTGGTTGTCTAACAGAACTTGATGTAAGACACCACACACTCTGGCCACCAGGACACAGAGAAATCAAGCTGATGCTGACCTGGAAGCTTCTGCCCGGCAGCCTGGCTTTCACAGTACCAGAAAAGTGCTACGCAGGCTGCTGGGGGAGAAAAGACATCAACAGTCTTGCCCAGCTGTGAATGGTACAAACACAGCAACAACTGGCATGCAAAGATGGGCCTGTGGAATGAATGCGATGGGACTAACCAACTGGTTTGCACAGATTTAAAAAAACTTGGCCAAGAACCATGGCTGTCTGATCTCCTCCACACTTGGTGTGTACAGGTTTGTAATCCTCTCCCTAATAAATATTACAATGAGCCCCCCCCCCCCCCCAAAAAAAACCCAACCAACCAACCAACCAACCAACCAACCAACCAACCAACCAAAGAACTACAGAAAAGTTGAGAGTATAGATATTTTGTCTTGGAGCTGAAGGGCTTACTGCTCTTTCAGAAGATGAAAGTTTGGTTCTTAACACCTATGTAATCCTATAACTGCAGCTCCAGGGGATCTGACCTATGGCCTCCAAGACTACCTAAACTTATGTGCACATACCTGCACACAGTGCTGCTCATCACCATTGAGCCATCTCTCTAGCTCCTTATTCTGTTTTTTCTTTTCTTTTCTTTTCTTTTGGTTTTTTTGAGACAGGTGCTGTGGAACAATCTTTGAACACTGTAAATATGTATTACTCTCATTGGTTAACAAAGAGCTGACTGGCCTATAGCTGGGCAGGAGGAGATTGGGCAGGAGAGCCAGTCTAGGAGGACACTTAGGAAGAGTGGAGTCTTGAAAATCACCAGTGATGCAGAAGCAGCAGGACATGTACAAAATAAGGTAACAAGCCATGAGCCATGTGGTATCAAGTAAAGGAATAGAAATGGGTTAACTTAAAATGTAAGAGCTAGCATTTTTTAATAAAAGGGGGACCTGTAGGGCCCTGGCCCCTGTTTTGGGTAACTGTTGCCTTGCTTGCAGACCTTGACCTTGATATTCTCCCTATGCTAATTCCCTGCCAGGTTCCACCCTCCTGAATGCTTAAGGGAAGTTCCTTGCCTGGTACCCTGAATAATGGGTGTTAACAGATTAGAAGCAAGATTGTAAAACATCAGTAGCAAACTTCTGCCCTCTGGGGTCCTCCCATTGTGCTGTAAGCCTGTATTTAAGATCTCCTCCCCCCTTCAATAAATGACATTCGGCATTTAAAATTAAAAAATATATATATTATATATAATTGAATGAATACTGTGAATGTAATCTATGAATACCACAAATGTGATTAACATCATGAGTGTAATTAATGAACATCATGAATGTAATTTAAAAAATAAATAAATAAAGTCAAAAATGTAAGAGCTAGTTAGTAACAAGTCTAAGCTATCGGCCTAGCACTTATAATTAATATTAAGTCCCTGTGTGGTTATTTAGGGAGCTGGCTGGTGGGACTGAGAAAGTCCATCTACAGACAGGGTCTCACAACACAGCTCAGTCTAGATTTGATCTCAGGATCCTGCTCCCTTAGCCTCCCAAGTGCTGACTACAGGCACTCTGTAGAAATGTCTAAACATTAGACACAACTTCTCAATAATAAAAAAGAAAGCTGTGCCAAACTGAAAGTACTTACACAGAAATGCATTATGGGAAAGGGGGAGGGTCAGAAAGATAGGGAGACTGGAAGGCACTGACGGACAAGAATCTGAGTTCAAGAGAATGTGTGTCTTTGTTCTCTCACAGCCAACATCTCCACTCTATACTAGAGTCTACACTGCTGTTGAGATGGGTTTGGAGGATTCTTAATGTTTACCATCTAATTCACTGGTTCTGTTTAAATCATATGCTTGTTTTCGTTATAACATTATTCTCATTAATTCAAACCCTGAAATTATTGCAGCATTTTTACACAGCTCTTTTATCAAAATGTTTTTTCTTTTATAAAACTATAATGTTAAGTAGTTGTTTAAAAAAAAAATCCATGGTTGGTGAGCTCATGGGTTACAGGGGTGAGACTACTATCCTTATTCTGCTAAATGGACATAGTATCAAACTGGCTTCTACATTCCTATCTCCATACCCTTTCTTAATGCAAAAATTCACTAATGGTTGAAGTACAAAGAATAAGTGTGTGTGGAGTGTTCAGCCATGAATGTGGCATCTATATTACATACGCCCTCCCCACCAAAGTTCAGGAACAATTATGGGGAAGAGGGCAGAAAGACGGTAAAAGCCAGAGGCTGGGAAGGACTTGACAAGGCTACTACACTCATGGATTCACAGCAGCTGTGGATGCCAGCATGAAAGCTGTATAAGACCAAGCCAATCAACATTCCAGTATGAAGAGAAGAGGGGCTCATGAGCCGCCATTACTGAAGGAGGAACTACTGACGGTCGTTAGCTTCCGGGAGAGATAAAGTAAGTTTCCTTTACGGATGAGGCCCCTGGAAAGTCGACTACACTCTGGGGTGGCTTCAAATACACAAGTATATGGGAAGCCCAAAATGAACTTGGTGGTAGGCTATTTTTTTTAAAGGACATTAAGTTGGAGGTGGCCGTTGATCTGGGCAGAGTTAAGTCAGTAGCTCTCAACTCTCCTAATGCTGTGACCCTTTAATACAGTTCCTCATGTTGTGGTGACCCCCAACCATAAAATTATTTTGTAACTGGAATTTTGTTACTCTTATGAATTGTAATATAAATATCAGTGTTTTCCAATCCCTTAGGCAACGCCTGTGGAAGGGTCGTTCAACTCCGGGCGGGGGGGGGGGGTGGTGGGTGGGGACGCGTGACCCACAGGCTGAGAACTGCTGAGTTAAGGGGAGGAGTGAGGGTCATAAATATGATTAAAATACAATGCACCTGTAAAGGAAATTCTCAATAAAAACACTGTATTTTAAAAATATCATCACCATAAGAGTAAGTATGTAAGATGATACATATATTATCATTAAATCCATCTTGTCATTTAACATTATACATTTTAAGTATATACAATTTTAATTTCTCAACAAAATGTTTAAATTCTTTTTACTGGATTATATGTATACCAGGCTGGCCTTGAACTCAGAGAAATCCCCATCTTGGGGCTGGAGAGATGGCTCAGAGGTTAAAAGCGCTGTCTGTTTTTCTAGAAATCCAATTGAACTTTTCCAGAGTTCAATTCCTAGCAACCACATAGTGGCTCACAATCATCTGTAGTGAGATCTGGTGCCCTCTTCTGGCATGCAGGCACATATGCAGGCAGAAGAGTGTCTACAGAATAAATAAATCTTAAAAATCTGAGTGCTGGGATTGGATGTCTGTTCCAACCATGCCACCACACTAAATTTACTAGATTCTAAAATTATCAGTAAATGAAGTCAGCAGAGGTAGGATTGCCAGATGTTTGCAAAATGAATATTTAAGACAAGTATTTTCACAGAAAGTCCATTTGTATTGGTGCATTGAAATATGCTTTACAAAAACTTCAATAAGACTGGAGAGATGGTTAACTGTTAAGAACCCTTACTATGTAATTGTAAGGACCGCAGTTCAAATCCCAGCACTCGTGAAGTAGGCTGGGTGTTGAACACAAGCCTGTAACCTCAGCTGTGAGGAAGGAAGGAGGATGGTTCCGGGGCTTGCTGGCTCCCAGTCTAGCCAACCAACACAAGTCCCAGGTTCAGGTAGATACCCCACTTCAAAGGACAGTAGGAAGACCTCTTCTGGCCCTCATATGCACACACACACACCCTGGCACATGTGCATAGCAGTGCACATCCACTTAGACACACAAACACACTCACACACAAACAGACTAATCTTCAAAGAAAAAAAACTGCAATAAAGTTTTTATATTACTATAAAAGAACAAAAACACATTTAGCAAAAGTCAGCTGACTGATAAATGGGTGCTGTAAAATCAGTTTCATTGTCACTCTAATTTTTATGATGTCTAGAACAGTTTTAAAGGTCTAAATCATTACATGCATGATTTCAGACTCTAGAACTCAGTGAATAACTAAAGTGTTAAGACCCACCTCATGTTGGAAAATGGTGGCACACGCCTTTATTTCCAGCACTCCGGAAACAGAGGCAGGCATATCTCTATGAGCTGGAGGCTAGCCTGGTCTATAGAATTAGTTCCAGGACAGCCAGGACTGTTACACAGAGAAACCCTCCCTGTCTCAAAAAAACAAAATAAAAAAAAAAATCTTACCTTGTTTTGTTACTATTAGTTACAATTATTATTATTATTATTATTATTATTATTATTATTATTATTATTTTGTTTTTTTGAGACAGGGTTTCTTCGTGTAGTTTTGGTGCCTGTCCTGGATCTTACTCTGTAGACCAGGCTAGCCTCGAACTCACAGAGATCCGCCTGGCTCTGCCTCCCGGGTGCTGGGATTAAAGGCGTGCGCTGCCGCCAACACCATCACCACCCCCTGGCTAGTTACAATTATTATTTCTTCTAAAACAAAATCTATTTCTTCTAATTCACGAAGGCTCTGAAAGCAATGAGCCTGCACTATTAATTATTACCATGAAGATATGAAGTTGTATACCTCTTTTAGCTCTGGCCAGTCGATAAGCAGCAGCTTGGTTGGAGGTCCAGAAACTAGGTGCACTCGAATAAAGTCAGAAAACTCTCGCCAAGTAAAACAAAGATCCTTATGTCCAGGAGGACCTGGAGTAAATCTGATGCCTCGTACACTTATGCTCTGTGTGTTAGCCTAGTGAAGAGAAGCACAGTGAGAAAACATAGGTTGTTGTTGCTTAGTCTTTAAAAAAAAAAAAGTTGCATACTTCACCTACCAAATCCATGCCAACACTGGCATACTCCATTCTATTTTCAGGAGAGAAAAATGGTATCCTTCTCTCTTCTGTCAGTGGCAAAGAATCTAAAAAACTGTGACTAGATCTCTTTTTACCTTATTTTCTCATAATTTCCCCTTTTCTTCTACAGGTTATCTTTTGATCAAAATGCTTAAGACCAAATGTTTCAAATTTTGGAGTTCTCTAAATTAATTAATTAATTTGTTTGTTTGTTTGTCTGTTTGGGATAAGGTCTATGTAGCTTTGGCTGGTCTGGAACTGCACTATGCAGACCAAACTAACCTTGAACACAAAGAGATTCCCAGGTCAGCCTCGAACTTACAGATTTGCCTATCTCTGCTTTGCTCCCTACTTCTGGGACTAAAGGCGTGTGCCACTGTGCCACACCCTGCCTGGTCTGAGCTCTCCGAATTTCATAATATTTGCATGGATTGGTTAAGATTCCTAATCTAGTCATGCGCTGCTGGTGCATGCCTTCAATATCATCACTGGGAGGCAGAAGGAGACAGACCTTTGTGAGTTCAAGGCCAGGCTGGTCTGCAGAGTAAATTCCAGGGCAGCCAGGTCTACACAGAGAAACCCTGTCTCAATCCAGGTCCCCCACACCAGAAGATTTCTAATCTATAAGTATGAGATACTCTAAAAACAAGCAACTTGGAGCATCATGCTAGCAGTCAAAATTCTCTGGATTTCAGAACATTTCAAATTTTCTGTCTGGGATGCTCAATCTGTATTTGTTCTTTTCTTTAACCCCCAAAGCAAGCACACCTAGCTGAGAAACTTGGCTCTTGTATTTTCCCCTCAGTTTGAAACTCTTTTCACTGTGGGTTTGCTTTAGGTATTCCCATAGATAGTACCTTAATTTAACAACAAGGTCTTTCCTGAACATCCTACATAGTAAAATACTATTATCTTCACTATTTTTTCTCCCCATTATTTTTTGCACGCCCTCCCCTTTGTCGAGGTGATATTCACTCTGATTAGGGCCTTTTGTTGCTGCTTATCAATTATTCAGAATAATGAGTCAATGAAACTAGCTATTAAGCTTTGCAATATGACTAAACTGATTCTAGACCAGAAAGAGCACAAAAGTACTCACATTTTAATAGTGGCTGTTAATGATCCCATGTCCTGTATGTGTAGATACATTCATGTATACATCTAAATCTATTTTATTTTATGTATGTGTATGCTCTGCATATATGACTATGCACAATTTGTGTGTCAAAGTAAACTTTTTAAAGAACGCAAGCACATGGTGTGCACAGGGTGACAAGAAGCAGACTGTCTACACATAGCTGTAACAGTTGTGCATTCATCCTCTCATGTCATCAACACATAGTCAAAGGGAGATAGTAAAGTAACCTGAGGTCACAAAGAGCAGACTTTGTAAAGGCAGAAACTAGTGAGGAAATTCTCATGGTATCCTGTCAAACAAAAAGCATAATGCAATCAATGAATCAAATTCTGTAGACCTGGGGAACTCCTTTTTCTAACCTACACTATTGGTAGGTTTGGTTAAGACCCAATTCCAGAACATCCTTTCACCTAATGCTGGCTTTGACCTTTTCACAAGAGTGCTTCATGCTTGTTTCAAGCTCCAAGAATTCTCTCAGGGCCTTTACTTCTCAACTACAGTGAATTAACTGTACAGTAGCAAACAGTGAGTTTTCTCCTCAGTATCCTGTTTTAACGGGGGGGGGGGGCGCACTAAGTTTTATTTGAATACCTAACTGAAAATTTACATATTGTGTACACGCAGGCTGACATATGTGTATTTAAATACTTAGAGTGAAATATTCTAACAACTACAATTTGCTCCAAAGGGATATGGTTAGTGGAAACGCAATGATGGCTGCAAGTGAATGATGGGATCGGAGGAAACATCTGCAATTCTGGTTACTGATGTTTTCCAAGGTGCAAATTCATTGTATTTTGAAAGCTCTAGACTCCACATATGCTATCCCCACAATTTTTTAAATACAAGTTTTATTTAAAGAAGAACTTTAGATAGAAGGTCAAGGCTGGCAAGATGACTCATCTGGTACCAAAGAAGCCTGCCACCAAGTCTGAGTTCAGTATTTGAGACACTATAGCAAGCACTTAGTCATGTGAAGTACATACAAACATACACAAATAAAACATGGTTTTGAAAAATGAAAAGTAATGTATGTAAAGTTAAACGTTCATTATTTTCATTTTTCTCCAACTTTTGTCAAACACAAACCAATTTTATAAGGTAGTTTTACCTCAAAAGTGATGTTCAAGTTAGAGTTATCAAGTCCAACTCCAGCAATTGACAATGCAGATAAAGAATCTGGTGAAAATGCTGGAATCTGATTTCCATACTGATCTGCAACTATAATAACTTAAAAGAGAAAAAAGCTTTAAGTTAAAATCCTTTTAAAGATATATCTTACACATAAAATATACTTTGAAGCTTTACTCACATACATAGGTAATTTACAATTATACTTCTTTCTCTTATAATCATTAAAACTGCATCAAGAACCTGTGCAGGAATGTTTAAATACTGCTAATAACCAAGTGACTTTGAATTTCTGAAGTACACCAATGTTAATACTATTTTTAGTTGTGAGGTGTTAGGGACTGAACATAAGCCCACATACATGGTAGATATATATGCTCCACCACTGAGCTATATCCCAATGCCTAAATCAGATTTTTTAATAATTAAAACTTAAAAGAAACATTTTAATGGTAATTTTATAGCTATAAGGAAAAAAATAAAGGCTATACAGGAATCAATTCAATTAGTTTATAACTATTTCTTCTAACAAAGGCAAGATTTTCTAAACAAACTATCATAAAACTGAGTTTCAATGTATGCTAACAGGTATCTTCCAGAGCATACATTTTAAAACACTAATGAAAGCCAGCATTATTAAAAGGAAAAAAGTGGTTAGGTATACGAACCTATTTCTCCTTGAAGCTCTTGGCCCATCTGCACCGTTTTTCCTCCTTTTATCTCACATTTTAAATGTTTGGGATCATCAGGAAGTGGTCTAAAATTGGGTTTGGTTAAAAGGCTTTAATGAACCATTAATTGCAGAAAAGAAGTGAAGAGCAACACATATTTGATGCCCTAAATTAAATATAACAGCACTCCTCCAAATCTTTCATTTTAAATAGCTATTAACTGCAAAAAGAAATTACATTACACTCGTTATGTTACATTAAGAGGAACTTATAATAAGGAAATGCTGTCAACAGACAGGTAAGAATAAATCACAACAATGAGTTGGGGTCAGGGCAGCAGAACTGCTCTTGGTGCAGAGAACAGCTCGGGAACAGGTAGAGGGTCACAGTGCTAGAGTCACTGGAAAGGGTGGCCAAGGGGCTATGCGACAGGAAGAGTCTTTTGCTCCTTTATATTAAGCTCTATTCTTTTCTATGAGGTGTGGAGATTAATTCTGACTGAACTAAGTTTCACCACTAACCAATGTGATAATTTTTTTTCCCTCTAAAAACCACACTCTACCTTTCATATATTCAGGCCTCTGTTGTTTTCAGTTGAACCTCTGGTGCATTTTTACAGTTACTAATGGATCAATGAAGTGCAAGTTTATGGTCATAAGAGTAATCACTATCAGTCACATACAGTGCCACTTGTAATCCCAGCACTCGGGAAGCTGAGGCAGGAGGACTGTGAGCTGTTGTGGGATATTCGATTGCACTGTGAACTCCGAGTCTGCATTTGCATTATTTAAATAAAATCCACCTTGGGTCAGGAGGCCGAGTTAACAACTAGTTGACAGAGAGCAATAACCACAGAGAGTCAGAGGGTCTCTGGAAGATGACAGAGACATGCACAGGAATTAGTAGGTAAAAGCTTGGAGTGGCATGGGGTTTTGGTTTGGCGGAGGTACGGAGGGGATCTTTCCAAGACCGCAGCAAAGAGAGGTCTTCTGGTTGCTACTCAACCTCTCTGAGATAGCAGCTTTTCACCCCAGCCTCTGACTCCTGAATCATACTGATAAATACAAAGATAGAGATTTAATTAAAAGCTATATTTGGCTGCAGCTACAGAGCCAGTGCCTGTGGGAACAGAATTCCCGCCAGGCTGAGGCTGTCAGAGAAGCAGGCCAGCAACTGCGGAGCAGCAATTACTGCCTGAAACAGCAGTAGATAATTAAAGCAAAGCCTCTGTGCCAACAGAAAAACAACAGTGAGTTTGAAGCTAGCCTGGGCTACATAGCAGGACTCTGTCTCTAACAAAACCCCAACAATCAACCTATGTACAATGAAGTCTTTCTGTAAAGTCAATCTCCCATATTTTATAGAAACTAAAAGGTGTAATTCTTTTCATCTTAAAAGGAACTTTTTTTCACGTGTGTGTGTGCTGCAGAAGACTATCTTGCTATGGTACTCCAAATAACTCAAAATACCACAAGCTCACAAACCTTATTGTAAAAGCACTTTCCAGAGAGACGTGGTCATCTTGGAAAGAAACCTGGCAGTAGCGCACATCTTTCACAGATGTTGGTACTTGCACATCAGGAAGCAGACCTTGTAGCAAATGTTCTTTGTTAACCTCAGGAGTCCAGTTAACCTAGGAGAGAATACACATAACACAAGCTGAGAGGCTTCGCTCAAAGCCTTCCCATAACCACGTATTTTCTAAAGACTGAAACAGGGTTCCAGGTAGAACAGGCTGCCCCCAAACTCAGGTTGTTTAGGATGGACATGAACTCATGATCCTCTACATCCCAACTGCTAGGATTATAGGAATGTGCCACCATACCCCACCTACTTACTCAAGAAGCTTAAAACTAAATTATAATCCGCGCCCCCTACACACACCAAAGTTGTTTTTTCTTGTTTTGTTTTGTTTTTGTATTTTCTTGGAGACAGAGTCTATGTAACCTTGGCTGTACTGGAATACTCTATGTAGAACAGGTTGGCCTCAAAATCAGAGAGCTATCTGCCTCTCTCTCCCAAGTCCTGGATTAAAGGTGTACACTACCATGCCCGGCTAGAAAGGCACTTTATGATCAGAAATAATAGTATATAATATAATAAACAAGCATCTTTGGTTTTGTGGTAAATATTTCCCAATCTTCAGAGTAAAAATTGAAAACCATTAGGACAAGTATCTTTAAAGTTTTGCTCCAGGGTTGTCGCTGTGGCCATTATAGTTTCAAGTGGAGATCAGCTAGACATGATGGCACTCCCAGGAGTCTGAGTCACATGATTCCTGGTTGGAAGCCTGAATGGGCTAAATATAAGACATTGTTCTTTGAAGAAACAAACCCAAAAAAACCCCACAAAGACCCACGCTACAGTGCACGAAGGCAATCCTAGTGGCTGGGAGATGGAGGCAAGAGCATGAGCAGTTAAAGGCCAGCTTGGCCGACAGGAGACACTTATCTCAAAACCAGACACACCCAAGTGTGAAGTCCCCAAAAAGAAAACAAGAATGTGTACATGTCATCACGGAGAGGTCTGAGTGGAGGCTCTGAATGGGATCCCTGGGGACTTCTACTCTGCAAGAAAAGGGTGTGTCACTGCTGTTTTACCTTTCTGGTCACCTTCTGGGTTAAATCCTTTCTCCAGTATTTCTAGCTTAAATTTTTTATCCCTTAAATTACGTGTTTTAATGTGACATTTAATCCATTCTTTTAAACTACCACATTATATCCTACTTTAAACTTTTGATTTGTATTTAAGAACTTTTAGCTCAACTTGCTCTTTCAGTCTTTGATTGTGAGTTCAAAAATCACTGATACTGTTTTCTAGTTTATGTTGCTCGAATGACAGAAGATAAGAAATAGGCATAAAAGACAAAGGCTGTATCCTGCTCACCCTAATGCTACAACATGGGAGGCCTGACTTCCTTCAACCATTACTAAGCCTCTGAAGATGCACAACCACCTCAGACTGTAGTTTTGATTTGAGAAAGACAAGAAAAAAGACAGCAGTGCATTTTTCTTAACATTGATTAAAAAAAATCTTGATAAGAAAAAAAAAAGGTTTGGCCCAGCCCACCTCCCCTTCTCCAGTGATGAGTAAATATGCCTCGCTGAAGAAGGGGAGGAGGCAGCTCAGAAGCAGGGCCCTGGTACAACTGTTCAACTGATCCTCAAATCTAAGTGTGAGAGAAAGTGATGGTTTGCTCCTCTTGCAAGCAGCATGAGGCCTACTTTTCTTTAGTTGTTCCTCTCTCTGCAATGGAGGAAAGAAATCACCGGCCAGAGGAAGGACTGGAACCAGGGCCCCAGACCTGATAAAGGCTCAGAGCTATACTGCGATCACTGATGAACATCCAATGTAGTTGCTAGCCAGTTAATAAAGATTTTCTTTTGGCTTAAACCTGGAGTTGTCTTCTCTAGTGGATACTCCACAACATTTCTGGATGTCCCAGGGAGATCCCTAGACACCAGAGTGTCGGAGGCCCTCAGAATGGGAAAGAGTGCGGTGGTCAAGGAGCTCCTGGGGGTGTGCAACCTGATCCACTCCAGGGCCCCAGGACGCCCTTTGATCAATCGCTGCCTAATGCTTCTGAGGAGTCTGATACCTCCAGAGGTAAGTCTGGTTAAAGCATCTTCTGTCAGACATGTCAGACTCCTCAGAGGCATGAGGATCACAGAGAGGACAGAGGCAGCCACTGGTCCAGTGTTCAGAGTCCGTGTACGACCTCACCGCACTCCGCTGGTCTTTTCAAGTGTATGAATGTGTGGTGGCCAAGCCTCGTCATCTTTACTGTGTGACTGTGTGTTTCTGTCAGTTCTCTTGGTTGAAGAAACAGGTATAAAATGGAAGTAGGAATGAACTGTCCTGGAACCCCAGCCACCCAATGCTGCCCCTAGTACAAATTCTCACAGGCTCAAAGGCACTGCACTGTACTCCCTCCCCTCTGCTTCCAGCAGACTGGGGGAAGGAAGTCGGGGAAAAAATGTCCCATCCTATGAAGGGGGATCTTTAAAGAAGCCAGTGGACTATCTGTCCAAAAGACTTGATCCTGTTTTGGCCAGTTGGCTGACTTATTTGTGGGCCACTACAGTCATGCTTTAAAAAAAAAAAAAAAAGATGACGAATAGACTTTGGCCCAGAAACTGTTACTGACCTCCCCTCCCAAGGAGGACCTCAGAGAGTGGATGTCCACCATCCAAAAAAAAATCACCAGGACTTCTGGAGCAGGCCTATATTGTACCTTGTAAAACTTCAGCCATCAGCCCAAACGGCCTGCTGCCGGATGATAACCCAACAGAGCCTCCCCAAGACAGAAGCCAAGTTAAGGTTGTCAGATTCTACCAAACAGACATGGGACACAGCAAGGTATGACTCTGTAATGATGCAGTGGATGTGGATGAGATCCCCTGGCACCAACCTCACAAGGGGAAATGCCCCTAGCCCTTCTGGTTCCAGCTAGGAGGAGCCTGAAGTTCTGCTGCAGCGGCAGGAATATATCATAAGAACTCAGCTGGTTATGGCAAAGTCACTACCTGGAGGGATCAAGGATTTCCTCCAGAGGAAGCCAAATTCCAAGGAGCTTTTGGTGTTATTTGGCTTGTTATATATCAGCTGTCTTCAGTTATGAAAATTATGTGTGCCTTCATAGTTTTCCCAATTGACTTTTCCCTAAGAAGGGCTAACAGTGTGGACTGATCACTCTCTGGACATACACATTCCAGGTATTTGGAGAACAGCCTCAGGAAAGGCTTTCTCTGGAATCAGATTATCTCCCTTAGCCACTTTCAAGAACAGGAACAGTCCACATGAAAGATTCCAGATTTAAGGTAAATTCCACAAGGAGACACCGCCTAGGTCAGGTGGATGTTAAGTAATAGCTTTACACAATTTAGCTCAGACCCTCCTTTCTTACAGCCTTACTAACTTTATAGACCTTTAACTCCTTACCTAACCACTTCTAGGAATATTTAGATAAGTTTCTGTGCTGACAGCTATGCTCAGCCAGAACCCCAGTTCAAGCCTCCCTGTAATTATCATCATTGGCAGCATCCGGCCACGTCCATCCCCAGATGGAGGAAAGTACCTTATCAGAGAGACCTCTGTACTCTCTAAGAACAGACTTAAGCATTCAGGCTACCTGTTTGAGAAGGCCTGGCGGATGTGCCAATTAAGCTTTACTTCCTCCTTTCCCAAATCTTACCTCTAGTTCCAGATCTCCCTTTAACTATCACCAGAGGTATCTAACTGTACACAGGTTGCCTAGCGACTGAGCATACTTTCCCCCACCCTGCAGAAAAACGGCAGATAGCTTGGACAGATAGGAGCCACAGGGAAAAAAAGGCAGTTTTATTTTCTCCCATTGACCTAGCAACTTATAGAGTCTTAACATTTTCTACCAATCACATTTAAGACTATAGTTGAGGACGTAAGATCCCTCTTCTTAGATATTACCCGAATTTAGCCTTTAGTTAATTCATTTCCCCATTGGTCACTTCCCTTTGGGGTTGCAAATAATAATTAACGGTTATTGCCCCTCTATGTGATTCTTATCACCCCTCCGTTTGACCCTGGAAGCCTGGTTTTGCACTGCTAAGGGAATACTGCTTGTAAGTGTATATACCAGGACTTCCAGGGCACTGGAGGACGGAGAAGAGAAAAGAGAATGAAGAACTAGATGAACTTGAGAGGAACAAACTGAAACAGAGAAGAACTAGATTGAATAGCTAGAACAGAGTACTAGAGGAATGAGATGGAAGATGAGGAAGAGCCAGATGGGGAAGAACAAGATGAGGAAGACCCAGATGAGAGAGAAGGAGATGAGAGAGGAGCTGAGATGGGAAAGAACTAGATGGATGAGAACCTAGAAGGGGCAGAACTAGATGAAGGAATTAAGATAGAACCTAGAGGGGACAACAGATAAATGTAAAGAGAAACTGGGCAAGAAAGGACTTGAGAGCAGAGTGTAAGCTTGTAGAGAGAGAACTGACAGAATAATAAAGTGTCTGGACTAAGGAGTTTCATGTACATAGATTCATTTCTTTTCTTCAAAGATTAATTAGCACCTGGTTGTAGATTCTTCCCGGACCCTGGGAGGGGACTATCGAGGGGCTGGACCCCCATAGTCCCCGATAAAGTTCACTTGTCCAGACAGGTTCTGGCAACGCAGAAGCACTCATGGCTATGATAAAAGATGGACTCAGCTCCTGCCTCAGGCACAGCCCAGGCTCCAGCTGCTGCTGCCCCTGCCATAGCTGTTTTGGGTTGTTTGCACTCAGTCATTAAGGAGATCAGAGGAGAACCCCCGAAGCTCAGAGAACAACAAACAAGGCAGACTTAGCCACCTGGAGGAGGCTCTAGACCCAGTGGGGCCTCTCCAGATTTTGGCTACCCTGCCTGAACCAGAATTGCTCTGAAGCCCAATGTTCACAAGAAACCAAGTGGACAAAAAAAATCACAAAAATAAAAAAGTTGTCAAAAAGGACAAAACTGGGTAGTGGTACTAGCCAGGCAAGAGACTCATACTCCCTATCATTACATCACTCTCAATGGCTACTCAGCATCTAAAACTAACTGGAAAGGAAGCTCAGTAAGGCAGCCCAGTGACCTTCCTGAGAATAAGCTGACCAGCTCAACTGCTGTCCTCTCTTACGCTTTCCATGAGTTCACAGAATTTCTATTTTTATTTTATAGGAACATACAAGCTTATTTCCCATTGGAAAAAATGTGTTGGAGTCTAATTATGATTTAAATAAAACTTACAGTCCAATACCACAATTCCTTTAGGACCAAACTAATAACAGCATTTTTTTTTGATAAACAATCTTATAGGTTATCCATAAAATTTCAATTTTCTAAACATAAGAGTTTTTACAAGTAAATAATCTGTATAAAATACTTACTTTAATTTTTTCTGCCAAGGATGGTGTAATATTGATTTCTCTTTCTCCTTCATCATACATTTGAAAAATTAGATTTTGCATTACATCACCTGCTATCCAATTAACCTCATCCTGATGTTTGATCTGGATAGCCTTTTGTCCCTCTACACTAAATATCTGTAGGCGAGCAACGTGACTACTGGGAAGTAACTTGATAGTCTTTTCCACAGGTGACACATCTTTACAACTCTAGAAGAGAAAACATGAATATACACTGAGTGACCTACGTATCCATTTCCTCTTTTATCTGATGGCAAATCCATGATACTGTTTAATAATTTAGTTTCAATATTAGGAAAGATCATCTTATCATTGTTACACTTGTAACAAGGTTTATCATTAAAATGGTATTATAAGCCAGATGTGGTGGCACCCACCTGTAATCTCATCACTTGGGAGGTGGGCAGGAGGTCAGTAAGTTCAAGGTCAGCCTGGAATATACAGGAGACCTTGCCTTTAAAACAAACAAACAAAAAAGATATTATACTTTTAACAATAAAAACTTTACACCATCAGGCATAAATGGCATTGGGTACATTCTGAAAACTACTAACAAGGATGCCTTCTTTCTTATTTTTTAAATTCACTTTAAAATTATTACAAATTCATAAGATTTAAATTAAGTTACAGATTCAATAAAGAAGAAACCAAGAACTTTCCATAAAAGTGAAGACAAATTGCTGCCACAGAAGATACTACTTTTTAGTATTAAGCTGTATGGAAATTTTATGGGTTTTTTTCCCAATTAATAGCACACTGGGATAAATGAAAAAACTTGTTTATAGCCAGAAGAGCTTTAGATGCCCTGAAAGCTGAGCTTATCAACATACTGAGAAATTTATATTGATTACCAGTATACTACGATTGTACAGATCCATCGTAAAAGAAGTTGCATTTAGGCATACAAAATTAAACTATTAAACCATCACTTCTTTAATAGATTATAATACCTTCAACAACACAAAGTTACTTATTAATCCTAAAATAACTTAAACTTCCCTTGTCTATTTATAGCTATTCCTATAGAAACCCATTTACTTGAGTTATTTAAATTTTATTTAAAATTCCTACATTATAAAATATCAGGCAATTTATTTTAAAGGCATACACATTTAATTGACTCCTTACTCTCAAGGTTGCATCCTCTGGATAAGACACTAAAAAGTGCCTAAAAGCAGATATAACTTGCTATTTATTTTAACTAAACTGAATTCCTGGTCTTCTGATACTGCCGTATAATTACATAAGTCTTTTGCCTCAAAGGCCAGATCCTCCCCATTAACAGAAAACTGTGAGTCCTATACTTTTTGACAGTTTGCAAGATATTATGTGCACACACATATTTGCACGTGCACACACACATTGCCTACATTATTGCAAAAAGGAAATGAATCCTAAATATTTTAAGATTATCAAGGGCTGAGATGTAACTCAGGGGAAAAGTACTTGGCAAAGACCCTAGGTTTGACTGAGAAGGAGGAAAAAGATTATAAAAACATAATTAGCCTTGAAAGAATTAGAATGTGCCAGATGGTGATAGTGCATGCCTTTAACCCCAGCACTTAGGAGGCAGAGGCAGGTGGATCTCTGTGACTGAGGCCAGCCTAGTCTACAGAGAGTATAGGGGGGAGGAGGGGGAATTAGAATAAGGTAAGAGTTTTTGCCTCTCTAAGGCTCAAGACATTAATATTAGATACGTAAGGATCACGATATTAATATTAGGTATACAAATTAGTAGATAAGCGTGAGTTAAGCAGCTGATTAAGTCATCTCCCCCATCAACAGCTGAAGAATTTATTCAAGTATCTTCCTTCAATATTTGTTACCTCATTTGGCAATTTTATGAACTGTTGTTTCTAGTACCCTCCATTAGCCATGGATGCTTATTAAAAAAATTACACACCCATGCATACAAAGTAAAAGTTTTCATGTCTTTCAGTGATAGTTTAAGTGGGAATATTTACAGAATTTTCAAAAAAACAAATAGAAATAAAACAAAATAGTACATTTTAATATTAGATAAGTTTTAAAGAATTTAGCGGGGTGGTGGCACACGCCTTTAATCCCAGTACTTGGGAGGCAGAGCCAGGTGGATCTCTGTGAGTTTGAGGCCAGCCCGGTCTACAGAGCGAGATCTAGGACAGATACTAAAACTACACAGAGAAACCCTGTCTCAGAAAAATCAAAAAGAAAAGAAAAAAAAATAAATAAATATAATCACTAGTAGTTATAAACCTTGTAAGAGATCTGATCAAGAACATTATTAATATGTGATACATAATGTTAAAATATTGTTATAGTTCACATTGTTTTTCTTAAGAGAACCAAAGTATTATACATTTTAGCATCAAACAACTTTGCATAAATACTCTACATCTGCTAAAGACCTTAAAGACTCCAAGTAAAACCAAAGAGAGAGGTAGCTTACAGGTATCTCAATCCTGGCAGTCAGTGTCTGGTCTTTCTTAATGTTCTGAACTTGAATTGCTGACCCTGTTAGGATGCTGGTCCCAGAGCTACTGCAATCCACAGTGTAGACTGGTAGGCTTGGAGCACCTAGAAACTAGAGGGAAGACAGAAAGATCATTAACTACTGTAGTGGGTAGCCATTCCAGCTTTGGTCTGGAAGTTCCAACCATTAAGGCTTCCGTAACTATCATGCCTACAAGGTGGGGCCGAGGGAGGGATCTTGGATCCCTGAAGACCTGAGATCGGGATGCGCGGCGCTCTCTTCTTTCCTGGACCTGGACGTGAGAGGTAGACCGAGGAGGGTTCTCCAGAGAACACTGCCGGACTGTACTGCGTCTTTTCCAGAACCCACCACCTACCTATCCCTTCATTTGTAAGTTACTCACTAAATAAATCTTCCTTTTAACTACGTGGAGTGGCCTTAGTAATTACATTAATAAACTACCTAATCCATAACTACTGAGTACCTGTTCAAAGTCTTGAGTAATTTACCATAGCTAGTATTTCTGGCTCTACACTGGAAAATTCTAAATAAAACTCAAAACACTAGAATTTTTTAATAAAAAGAGCGATTTTCTATTTTACATAAAATTTATCCTTTTAGAAAACCTTCCTCAACATTATTCTTTTTTTTACTTAAAAAAAAAAACGTGCATGTATGAGTGTGCCTGTCTGTCTCAGGCATTAAGAGGGTGTGGGATCTCCTGGAACTGGGATTATAGACATGACAGCCATCTCTTCAGCCCTCTCTTTTACTGGCTTGAGTTTCTTTTGTTGTAGATCTTACCCACCACCTTTGTTTGTGCACTCTCTTTATAAACCAAACACCTCATCTAAAGTTAGGGAGGGACACGGGGAGATAGCACAGCAGCTGATGAAGCACCTCCATGCGAGCAGGAAGACCGAGTTTGAATCCCCAGAAACCACATAAAGCTAGCTAGTCACTACAGTGCATCTCTCCAACCCCGGTGCTCCTAAAGCAAGGTAGGAGTCACAGACAGGAATCTCCTGAAGCAGGCTGGACAGCTACTCTGTCATACAAGTCAGACACATGAGAACAGACATACACAGAGACATATACACGAGGGGTAAAGGAAAGAGAAGGGAGCAAACTTATGAAACTGCTTGGCTGGGCCTGGCAGTGAAGGCCTGTTATCCCAAATACTCAAGAGACTAAGGCAGTAGAAAGAATTATAAATTCAAGCCTTTGGGGGCTACACGGTGAGTTCAAGGCCAGCTTGAACTATTTTATGAAATCCTGTCTCAAAATAAAAAAATCAAGAGGTATGAGGCTATAGCTTAATGATAAACATTTGATTGGTATAAATAAGGCCTTAAATTCAGTTCCCAAAAGGGAAAAAAAAAAAATGAAAAAAAGAAATGAAGGAAAGAACCAAAACTGGGAAGAGCTAGTATCTTCACTGACCTTTGTGCTATTGAAAGACTTTGGATAAGGAAAGGGTCTAAGAAATTTTCCATGGAATAATCATTAAGAATTGATTTAAGCCGGGCGGTGGTGGTACAAGCCTTTAATTCCAGCACCTGGGGGTGGGGGGCTGGGGTGGGAGAGACATGAGGGTATCTGTCAGGGTGGTCTACAGAGCAAGTAAGTTCCAGGATAGCTGGGGCTACGTAGAGTAGCCCAGTCTTGTAAACAAACTAAAACAAACAAAAAACAAACAAAAACAAAAAATGATTAAAAAAAAAAAAAAAGAGGGCAAAAAGAAAGTCTGATTTCCTTTGGTTTCATTAAATGTTGTAACTTGCAGAATTTAAAAACAAAACAATAGAAAAACTTACTATTTAAGGCTTAACTTTGAAACAGCAAAAAGACAGTCATTGCCATTCACTAAGAACAGAAGTGTCCTAGCTGCATATCACAATACATCACAGCGAGCTTCCCTTACAGTGGACAATCTGCTTTAAGTGTTCCTAACTGCACATCACAGCGAGCTTCCCTTACAGTGGACAATCCGCCTTAAGTGTTCCTAACTGCACATCACAGCGAGCTTCCCTTACAGTGGACAATCCGCCTTAAGTGTTCCTAACTGCACATCACAGTGAGCTTACCTTACAGTGGACAATCAGCTTTGGTTGTGCTGTTATGTTGTCTGACTCATCCACAACTTCCACCTGAAATGGGAAGGCTGTTCCATTCTCTATAACTAGAATTTCTGAGTCAGGTTTCACTTTTAGTCGATGAGGAGGACCTATCAGGAAATTCATAATAAAGTACATATTCAATAGATTAAATTGACTAAAAATATCATTTTGTATTTAATATTTGAGTGATGCAAGAAAGAAAAGAAAAAAAAAAGAATACAGAACTTGATAAATTCTATCTTCCAAATGTAGTCTGTGTACATGATGGAGCTGTCTCAGTAACACAGCTAAATGTTTGCTGTTATGGGGCACTGGTGGTACACACCTTTAATCCCAGCACTCAGGAAGCAAAGGCAGGCAGATATCTGAGTTTGAGGCCAGCCTGGTCTGGTCTACAGAGTTCCAAAATAGCTAGGGCTACACAGAGAAAGCCTATCTTGAAAAACAAAACAAAAACATAAACAGTTTAATGTCTAGATTTAGTCTTATATAAGCTAGAGCACACTGATTAATTCATGCTAGAAATGACCTAAACAGTCCTGAAAAACCTTAAAAACATCTGGGAGGGAAAGCATTCAAGAAGCAAAAGAAGATGATTAGAATACTGTTTATCTATCACCTTTAGCTTTACACAATGAATGACTGCTGGCTCCAGCACAAGTAACAACATGCTGAGTTCAGGCCAAGCATGGTAGTGCAATCCTGTAATCCCAGCATCTAAGAGCTACAGACCAGCATGGGCTATGAAATAAACAAGGTTTCTAAGTCTAAATTTGCATGCCAATTGTTCCTTGGCATTAAGTCTAGGATCAAGTGTAAAACACTCAATAAGTATAATCTTACTGGCAGATCTCAGTTTGCAAAGGACAGTGTTAAAGAAAGCTCATGTGCAACTGGTACTTTGTTCTCTATTCAACAACTGCACGATCATGCAGAGTGAAGCCTACATATTAACTCATTTAACTGCTACAACCCTATGAGAGCAGATAACATTCTAATGATTATTTGCAAAAACAGCCAGACTATACTATACTGAAACCCAAATGGTCTGATTCTAAAATATACTTTTAGATCCTTACAACAGGCTATCCCTTCAATTAAAAAGCACATTCTACCCTATGTAACTTGAACACAGTTTCATTTTCCCAAAATAAATCCTTACCAAATCAATAAGGACCTACAATTCTTAAAATAGGAAAGTAAAACCAGTAAGACTAATATAGCAGTTTTTCCCTAAGTCTAATATGGTTATCTCTAGATGTTTCCTAATACATGGTACTTAAAACATTTCCCCAAGATTGAGCTACATTAAGCAACTCTAAAGTTATTTTTAAGATTTATACTGGAGCTGGGGAAGTAGCTCCATTGATAAGGCTACTTGCCTAGAATGCAGTCCTGAGTTCAATCCCCGCACCACACCACATAAACCAGCCCAGGATTGCAATCCTTTAGAGCTGGAGAAATGGTTTAGTGGTTAAGAGCATTTACAACTGTTCCTGGGGGATCTGTCATCCCTGACTGCTGCAGGCATAGCATCCAAGTGCATATGCCATCCCCATGTACGTAATTGTTGTCTTTACTGCCTCAACATCCTGTATTCTGGCCATTCACCACTACAGCAACCTAAGAAGATTTAAAAAGTAACTATTCCAAATATTGTTAAAAATAGTATTACCAGGTAGCAATCTAATTTTCAAAATCTGTGAATCTTCTTTTAAACCCGGAAGAACAACCTTCAGATTAAAATTCTGTTGAAAAAAGACAACAAAAATTAAAGCCAGGTTTTAAATAAGTAGCTTATCATTTCAATTCTGAATTGTGTTTGATTTTTACCCTCATCATTATATAAATGTACTCATAATTTTAGTCAGAAAAATTATTACAAATATTTAAGAATTCCAGGAGAAAAAAAAAAAGAACAAAACTTTCCTCAAACTCAAATCGTGTTTATCTGAATAATTATCGGGTAATTACCAGAATAAGGATATTTTTAAAAAGGTAAAACAGAGGTATAAAGACAGCTCAGTGGTGAAGAGCACTTTCTCCTCTTGCAAGGGACCCAAATTCAGTTCTCAGCATCCATAGGGTGGCTACAATCACCTATAACTCCAGTTCCAGGGGATCCAATTAGGGCTTCTGGACTCCAGGCACCAGGAACCCATGCGGTGCACACACATACATCTAAGCAAAACAGTCATAACACAAAAAACTAAAAATATATTTTAAGTGAAACAATCAAAAAGTATGGGGAAAAAATGGATTGAACCCTGAACAGAAAGGTAACGGGAACTAAAGAAATCTAAGTAAAAGATCCATTTGAAAGATGGGAGAGGATTTGAACAGAACTCTCAAAAGAAGAAATAAAATTGGCTAAGAATTATTAGAAAATGTTCATTATCCCTGTCAATTAGGAAAATGTAAATCAAAACAACTCTGAGATTTCATTTTATCTCAGTCAAAATCACAGATCAATGGAACAACATATAACAACAAATGCTGGAAGGGATGTGGAGAAAAGGAAACTTTCATTTACTGTTGGGATTGCAAGTTGGTCCATATACCCTGGAAATCAGCGTGAAGAATCCTCAAAAAGCTAAAATAAATCTTCCATATGACCCAGGTATACCACTCCTGGGCATACACCCAAAGGACTCAACATCATACTCCACAAATACTTATTCAGCCATGTACATTGCTATTCTATTTACAAGAGTTAGGAAACAGAAACAGCCTAAATGTTCAACTAATGAATGGATAATGAAAGTGTGGTATATATACAATATGAAACACTATGTAGATGTAAAGAAAAATGAAATTTTCAGGTAAACGAATGTAATTAAAAAGGATAATGTTGAGTATAGTAACCCAGACCCAGAAAAACAAAGTCATGTTTTCTCTCATTTAACTCCTAGTTCCCAATTTTCAGATGTGAGTACATAGCTAAGAATAATGACAGAAACCAGTAAACTAGGAAGGTATATAATGGGGAGCATGCAAGAGAGAGGAATAGCAGGGTACCAGTGACTTGAGAGGGTGAAATTGAAATAAATTGTGGAGGAGGGTCAATAAAGGAGGAGAGAAGGGAAGAAGGTACAGTAACAGTAAGAATGTCTAGAAAGAATTCTCATTATCATCTTTCTATTTAAAATTACATATAATACCTATAAATACATGTGTAAATACACATACATAGTTTAAATCATTCACACCTGGGCTGACAAAGTCTCCCCCAAGAGCATACATAGACTAACAAAAAACAACAATACCAGGCATGAGACACTTCCTTTCCAGTTGTTGGTCACGGCAGTCCAAGAGACTTCCAAAGCATTATAGGCTATTGCTGTTGCCCTTGGCTGCATCACTAGAAGTTGAAGGTAAATCCTTACTGCTGAAGACATCATGCACTTACAACATAGAGCTGGATCTGATCGGAAAGCTTCCTCCCTGGAAGACTAGATTTCATGGTATCAGAAGGTACCGTGCAGGTTTCTGAGAGAGGGAAGCAGCCATGATGCCTATGATCCAAAACAATGATCATCACGGCACAGTGACCCTAAAGGTCCAATAGTGGCATGTATATCTTGGTGGTAACTAACAGCTTTCAAACTGGACTTAAGGCTTACTCAACAAAAGAGAAATTATGCCTGGTATTAGAAACCTAGCCAACTATTCAAAGCTAGTGAGGCCACAGATCTTGGAGAACCTACAACCACCACATTACTTAGCCAGCAATAATTCCTAACAACACAGCTAAGTGTAGCCCCTCACCCCCACATCAAAAAAACATCTCTTTGCATCAGAGAGATCATTAGAGAAAACTAAAACCAATCGAAATGCACAGAACAAGCGATCCTATGGGGACGGCCCCAACAGATACATCATCTAGATAATCCCTGCACCCAAGGCTTAGCACATACCAAGGAAGAGGGGACATAAGATTCTAAGAGTGGAAGGAACAGGAAGTCTTCTGGGGACTACATCTCCTAGAAATGTCAGAGAAGCTATACCAATTAAGTCTCAAATAACAAGGCTGCCTAAATAAGACTTGAATCAGGAGGAAAACAACAGACAAGCTAGCATGGAAGGGGGTAATCTCATAGAACTGCAAACCTAGACAAAGAACTAGAGGCAACCAAAGAGTTGAGAGCAGGAGAAATAGTCTTCCCCGGGAAAAAGAACACCCCAATTTGGTTATCCAACACCAAATGGTCAGCCCTGAAAACATATACATACAAGTAACAACATAGAGACTAAGAAGAACGAGAAAACACACACACACACACACACACACCCACACCCACACCCACACACACACACACACACACACACACACACACACACACACACCCAACAATTTGAGAGAGAGCAGGAAGTGGATACATGGGAGGGACCGAAAGGAGAAAAGGGAAGGAGGAAAATGATGTAATTACATTTCAATTTTTAAAATTAATTTAAAAACTCAATCTGGAAACTTCTGAATGGAATGCAATATTCTGGACTGGATTTTGAACAGAAAGGTAACAGTAACTGGAGACATCTAAATAAAGTCTGGTTTTCTTACTAGTACTGTCTTAATGTTTACTAGTGTGTATAAATGTATGTATGTGGTTCTGAGATATTAACATAGAAACTCTGTAAGCTTATTATCTCTGAACTCCTCTATAAATTTAAAGTTATTTTTAAAATCTAGAAACAAATTTAAGTCCACTTAACATTTAAAATTTGACACAAATCTCAAATTATTTCAGAAAAGTCTCAATTGAGAAAGGTGTATAAAACCTGACATTAAACATCATTTGATAATATAAAGCAGTAGTATGTAAGTTAAGTAACACCTATTAAAATGTTTTCTATTACAGGGCTAGAGAGATGGTTAAGGGCACTGGCTGCTCTTCTAGAGGACCTGGATTTGATTCCTAGCACCCACATTGTAGCTCACAACGTTAACTCCAGTTTTCAGGGGACCCAGGGATATCTTCTTATGGACACCTCAGGCACCAGGCATGCACACGGTACACAGACTTACATTCAGACAAAACATCCACACACACACTAAAATAAAAATATTTTCAACTGGAAGTATTTTGAATTTTAGAATATCTGTAAAAAACAAAGCTATCTGAGGAATGAAGCAAGTCTAAACATGAAATTCATCTACTTTTCAGCTTAAAATACATCACCTTCAATACATTTTTATACAGTAATTCTGGTGTGCCTATTTTGACTGACATTTATCAAATAAGGTCAGGTGTAGAATTTTTTACCAGTGGCATCATATCAACATTCAAAACATTTCAGATCAGGGCTACTCTACCTGAAATATCTGAAGAAATACATGTTCCTTCTCTCTTCTTTGGGCTGGTACTGGGAGGTTAAACCCAGGGCCTTCCAAGTACTCTAACATAGACCCAGGCCCCAGGAAGCTCAATCTTAAACATAATATTGATAGGGAAATATTTTTATCTTTTTTAACTATATGTATCTCTTCCTGAATACTTCTCTTTACTAATTCTCAAAACATATTAAACTAGTCAGCTAAAGTTCACTGATTTGAAATTGTGGTTTCTCGTCTAAGAAAAATAAAAGAAGAGAAGGGGGGAAAAGTGGAATACTACTACAGAAATGTTGAATAAATGGTTCTGAATGAAGATAGAGACAGCTAGAAAACATTTAACTCAAGGATGCTGGAATCACTACAGTAATAAAAGTGCCAGATTTTCACACCACTCTAACTGGTGAGTCAGGTAACATAGCACTGATGAATTCCTAACAAGTCAGAATTAATGTGATCTTGGTTACAAAATACAAAACAAAGGAAAATAAACCCAGGTCATTTAACATTAAATTTCCAATTTACCATAATAGGAAACAAATAATAAATATTATAAAATGTATGTATAATGCTTACCTTGCCTTGACAAGAGTTAACTG
This sequence comes from Peromyscus aztecus, assembly GCA_902168405.1. Taxonomy (NCBI): domain Eukaryota; kingdom Metazoa; phylum Chordata; class Mammalia; order Rodentia; family Cricetidae; genus Peromyscus; species Peromyscus aztecus. Next base: position 31,366 of record CABHPQ010172857.1, read on the forward strand.
GACCCTTAGCTACGACACCTTGAATTACACAATTTGGGCCTTTGGTTATTTCTTCATAATGTAAAGACAAACCACTGGAAAAAAACCAAGACTATTTTTAAATTCCCCTGCATTATCTACAAATAAGATTGCAAATATGCTACTGGCATGTTTAATTCATCTTTCTAATAAAATTTCTAATTTAATTTAAATAAGAAATAAAGAGAAAGGCAGGCGGTGGTGGCGCACACCTTTAATCCCAGCCCTCGGGGAGGCAGAGCCAGGCAGATCTCTGTGAGTTCAAGGCCAGCCTGGTCTACAGAGTGAGTTCCAGGACAGGCTCCAAAGCTACACAGAGAAACCCTGTCTTGAAAAACCAAAAAAGAAATAAAGAGAAGAAAATTCTTAAAAAATTGTGTTTTCCCCCTTGAGTCAGGGATTTCCCTATATAGCCAAGTTTGCCTCAAATTCATAATCCCCCTGCCTTACTCTCCCCAGTATTGAGATTACAGATGTGTGCTACTCTATATAGCTCCAAAAAATTCTATGGTGGAAAAAAATATGACCAAGCAAGTATAAGTGATACTAATGGGGCAAACACTGAAAATAATATGACAGGTTGTCATAAAATAAAGAAACCACACGTGCTGAGTTGATCAAGACACAAGGAATAAGGCAAGCTATATGCCCAACGTAAGTCTGACGTGTAACAGCACACCCGCCACTGTACAACCACTGGGCTAACTGCTGATTACTCCCTAGCACTAGTCTGGAGGACTGGCTTTTCCGTTATGCATCTGTAAATACCTTGACGGTATTTAAGAACAACCACCACCACCAAAAAAAAAAAAAAAAACCACTATAAAAGGGGCAGATACAAGCAAGAAATGTACCCTATACTAGAAACCCTACACACAACCACCCCTGGAATCTGCCTTAGCTTCCTTTCATTAGGCTTATTCATAAAAGTGTGACTTGGTGAGAATATCAACATGCACACCTTGACTATTTTATCACTCCAGACTCTCACTGCTGATACAATAAGAAAGAAAGACTACAAAAGCAGACCACAATACATCCCTAACAAAAGAAATCCTCAAGTACACCAGGTTCACATGGTAAACTCATGGTTTCCTCAGTTTTTTCTATGAATCCCTTAAAATCTTGCACTCAGTAAAATTTTAGGCAATTTCTGCTACCTAGTCAGCAGAATGGCATCAGAAGTCTAAATAACAAGGTGGTTTTCATGTTGCCGTAAGCTTGGTATAGTATATGCTGAGTATCTTTTCTACTGCTATGTGCAAGTGATACCTAGGTTAGCTATGAAAGAGAAAATAGTAAAAAGAACATCATAAGGTAAGAAAAAGCCCATTTTTCTCAAGCATAGAACTGTTTACAGGTATTTTCTGAATAGACAGTTTTAAAATGATAACATAAAGATCTTAACGGTCTTTGATTTTATAATCAAGTAGCACTATTTCACTTCAACTCATCTCAACGAAGTGTTCCAATGAACAAAACACCTAGACTTGTTCTACAGAGAAAGAGATGAAGAGGGGGAAAAAAAGCACAATTTAAAATTTATTTATAGTGTGTATGTGTGTACACTTGTAGTCCATGGTGTGTATGCAAATCATGGTGTGTATGTGTGAAGGTCAGAATCTATCTCCTTCTACCATGTGCATCCCAGTGATTAGCGTAAACCTTTAGGCTTGGTGGCAAGAATCCTTATCCACTGAGCCACCTTGAAGGTCCACACTGATCATTTTAAGTTACCCTAAGAGATGACTCAGTAATGAAGCAGATTTCAGTTGCAGCACCCAAAAAGGGCCAGCTCACAACCACTAGATCCAGCTCAACAGGGATCTGAAGCCTCTGATGTCCCTGAGCACCTGCACTCACATGCACACATACCCATGCACACAAAATTACAAATAAAATAAAAGCTTTTTTAAAAAAGTACTTTTCTTATAAAGTAAAGGCAGAGAGACAGGACAATAACTGATTTGTAAATTCCAAGTTCTTTCATGGTACCTCTGTGGTTTAAGAGTTAAGACAGCAAGTACTTCAATAATATGCCAACTGAACCTCCCATTTAGGATATCTGTCTATTATGTAATTCTGAGTTGTTAGACGTTCAGGTCAACAACTTAGTTTCACCTTGGTTACTAGAATTCTAGCATTAAGTGACTTTTTCTTTTATTCTATCCCAGTCTGTTGGGGCTACTGCAGAAGCCTCGTCTAAAACAATGGCATCCTGCAACACACTTAACAAAATCAACATTAAAGGTGTAAAGTGGCACACAAAATAGCTCTCAGCAAGATGCCATGTATTCTATGCTTTTGTTGCCTCTTGAAATCCCCCTAACATGAACTTAAAAACAACAGCAACTAACAGAATTGCCACAGGACAACACGCCATACTTGTAAAAAGAAAATGGAGTACATCTCCAATGACTTCGGCAGTCAATTTACTAAATAAGCTTCAGTGAAGTAATTTACACATGATATTGTAGCCACAGAGGATGGCCTGAAGCCAAATACATCAGGAATTATAAAATTCATTTAAAGCATTAATACAAATGATAACCTTATATAATTTACACAAAAAAGAGTAAGACTTAGCAAATACAAAAGGACAAATACAAATAAATCCTTCAATTACCTTGCTTCAAGAACTGGTTGAATATCAGATAATAGTTGGGTAGTGTGACCAAATTCATCCTGTAACTCCAAAGGAATATTGAATGGAACTCCAACACGAAAAGGGGAATCAAGAAGACCGAATGAAAACTTCTCTGGCTTGCCCTCTTTAACAAAAACAAAAGAGAAAAGGAATTATGAAGAAAACTTACTGGGAGGTCAGAAGTAGACCCATACATATCCTGGAAATTACAACTACAATGTAGATGGCATTTGGAATCTGTGCAAGGACAGGGAAGAGGGCTCTCGCAGAAGACTGAGTCTGGTTCCCAGAGCTCTTGTCAAGTGACTCACAGTGTCTGGAACTACAGGCCCAGGATATCGAAGGCCTTCCTCTGGCCTCTGCGGGCACTTGTACACATACCCACACACTGATATATAACTGAAAATAAAACAGAAACTAACAAAAAGAATCTGTGCAAAGATTTAACTATTGCCAACAACCAGCAAGTGCAAATAAGTGTAGAACTTTATCTCACACCACATGTAAAAGAAAATTGAAGGGTTAGACATCAAAGTGTTTCTTTTATTTCCTTTTACTCTTATTACAATTACTGGAACAGTCTCACTATGTAGGCCAGGCACACCATGCCATCGTTAGACTTGTGACGATCCTCCAATCTAACTTCCAAGGGGGAGATTATAGGTGTGTACCATCACGCCAAACCTTAAATTGTTTCTAAGCTACTAAATTATTAGAATATAATGAAGAAGGATTATGACCTTAATTAAGAACTTCTAAGTTCTCAAAAACTAAAAATGGATTTGATGAGCTTACAACAAGGGATATATGTGAAAGTAACTGTAACACATGCAATAAGGAACTAAAAGCCAAGGAAAGAATGATCTATTCTCATTATTTCATTTATTTACACATGTTCCTGTGTACTCATGTGCACACAGTGTCAGGAACTAATTCGGCCTTATATATGCTCTAGCTGAGCTTACACTCTATCCATGAACCATCTTTTCTCAAAGTATGATCTCTAATCTACTAATTTTGACTATCCCTTGGAATTTACTGGAAATGAAACTTAAGAGTCCACCCTTAAATATGCCCAATCAGAAACTCTGTGAATAGTCATGCCACTGACAGAAATATTCAGGAAGTTGCCTGAGCTACAGAGAAGTACTAGGCTAGCCTAGGTGCCTTATTGAGATCCTGTCTAAAAATGAAAATGACGGGGATATTGCTCTGGTGAGGGCATGTCTACCATACATGAGGCCCTAGGTCCCATCCCTAGTACAAACAAACATGCATGAAGATATTCTTAGAGTGACACTCAGCAGACTGTGCTTTAATACATCCTTCAAGGTAGTTCAGTTACATACTCAAGTAAAGCACAACTTCAAACTAATAAAACAAGCACTGAAATGAACAAACTTTCAGACGACACACACGGACTAGAGCAGCACACACTTTAAAAGTTAGAGAAAATGCTTAACCATTCATTTTACTGTGTAAATGTTGAGGTTAGATGGAATAAGCTTGTGGGAAACGAATTCTCAGTCTACTGTTGAGTGTTCTGCACAGAGTTTTTGAGATTTCTTGGTATCAATCCTAGAGAAACTAGCATATTTAAACAAACAAAAAAAAAGCTTACGTTTTTTAGTAAAAAAAAAAACTGAAACAACATAAATGTTTCAATAGGAAACCAAAATATAACAAATCTACACCATGAAGTAGATTTGCAGAACAAGAAATAATTTTAAGAAATAAAACCTTGGGGATGGAAAGAAAGCTCAGTGGTTAAAAGCACTGGTGGAGGACCCAGATTTAATTCCCAGCACCCACATGGCAGCTCACAACCATCTGGAACTCCAGATCTAGGGATTCAGGTTTCTTCTGGCCTATATGGGCACTAGACACAAATACAGTGTACAGATACATGAAATCTTCTAGAGGTCCTTCTGATTAAAAAAGGCATGCAGCTCCAACTTCTCCAAAAAACAAAAAGAACCCCAAAAAGACCATTATAATGATACTACAGATATTCAGGAAACCTAAATCTACAAAACAACAAACAAACAAACAAAATAGACTAATACGTTACATGGGCAAACGTAGGAAGCTAAGATTATCAAATCCTTAAATGCCCAAAGTAAATCATACCACAGTATATTCAAGCTGTTATGAAACTGGAACACAACTAGAAAAATTGTTGAAATTGGCTTCAGTTCCCAAAATCACCATTCCTCAACACAGAGAACAGTCATATGTCTTCCTCATCCTCAACACAGTGAACAGTCATGTCTTCCTCATCCTCAACAAAGAGAACAGTCATAGGTCTCCTCATCCTCAACACAGAGAACAGTCAT
>CABHPQ010172857.1:36376-86849 GCA_902168405.1 Peromyscus aztecus
AGGTCTCCTCATCCTCAACACAGAGAACAGTCATAGGTCTTCCTCATCCTCAAAGAAGAAAAGAGGTAGGTCTAACGAATGAGAGACACAGCACTAGGGAAGGATGAACAGTTTATTGAAAACTGGAAAGCAACTGAAGGATTATATATAAAAGGTCAGACCTCCCCCCTTTCAGCTGTCATCCCCAGCCTGACTTTCTGTACAATGGGTGCCAGACAGTAGCCTTCCCTACAGAAAACTGGAAGGTTCCACTCTGGAGACTCTCAATAACCAAAACACAAAAACCTGAAAATTCTCATAATTGAAATAAAGCATGTTTTTATGTATTTTATTTTGTAATGTAAGCAAATATGTCATATAAGATAAATAGAGCAAACAGGCAAGCACACAATCCAGCAAATGTGAGACACACTATGACTAGGGAAAAGCACTATCGAGAAAAAGCCCTAGAGAGCGAAGCTATCCAATCCATGAAGTGGGAATACAATGCTTTAAGGAGGGAATAATATGGAATAACACAGCAAGATGGGAAAATTCAATATAAATTAGAGAACATCAAAGTAATCTCAAGTAAAATAAATAGAAGCAGAAGATGTAAAGGAGAAAAAAATTAGTATACGTGTCTGGGGACACAGTACTTTCACATTAGATTTTACTAAAAAAAAATACAAAAAACTAAAAAACATCAAGTATTTCAAGAAAAATGCCTAGAAAATAGAATGTTTCAAACTAAAAAGGTTGAGTGCACAGCAGCTGATGACAATTATTCTGTAATCCTAAAACTGAGGGAGAAAATCCCCAACATCTGAAATCACCCAAAGAGTTAAGAATCAGAATAGTTGTAGACTATGCAAAGTATAAAACTAAATAAATAAATTTTTTAAATGACATCTTCAGAATTAAGAACGAACACGAATGATTAAGTACTTTTATAGTCATTTAAAACTCAAGATGTTTATTCAATTATGTATCTTTTATTGAAATATACAAACTCCCCCGATTTAAAATGGCACTATCAGCAGATGGAATTATACAATAGTGTTTTGCTTACCTTTAACAGAAAATTTTATTGCTTTAGATGGTAGCGATCTTCCTGCATAGGTATCTGCATTACTTTCATTTAATACCACTTGTAATTTCAATGTATAATTACCCAGTTTCTGGATATTTTCTGGATAAGTTAAGAAGAGATTAAACATCATGTCAACAGAAATTGATTTATATATGATTTTTCTTTTCAGGGGAAATGGGGATCTCACAAGACTGCCCAGCCTGTTCTTAAACCAGTACACTCAAGTGGTTCTCCCTGCTGAGCTAGCTGAGTAGCTACAACAGATGTGAACCACCATGCATGGGTGTGTGTTATTTACAGCGGTGATGGGGATCAAACCTAGGGGTCAACCCTGGTAGGCAAGCATAGTAAAGACTGGAGGGATGGCTCAGCAGTTAACATCACTTGTTGCTCTTGCAGAAGGACCAGGTTTGGTTCATAGCCATCCATAACTTCAGTCTTGGGGCATTTGGTGCTACCTTCTTGTTTCCACAGGCACTAGGCAAGTATGCATTGTATACATACATGCAGGCAGGCAAAACACTCATACACATAAAATAAAAATTTGAAACCTAAAAAATAAATAAAAATAAGAGTAACTCACCCATTTTTTTAAACCAGTAAGGCCATTTTCCTCCATGTTGACTGATATGTGAAATGATTTCTTTATTTCCACTTGAAGCTTAATAAAAAGAAAAACTGCCTTAAGAAACTGAGTATAGATAGAGCTGGGTGGTGGTGGCACACGTCTTAATTCCAGCACTCGAGAGGCAGAGCCAGGCAGATCTCTGTGAGTTCAAGGCCAGCCTGGTCTACAGAGCGAGATCTAGGACAGGCACCAAAACTACACAGAGAAACCGTCTTGAAAACAAACAAACAAACAAACAAACAAAAAAAAAAAAACAAAGAAACTGAGTGTAAAATAAAATGAGGTTTCGAAATAGCATCAAATACAGTTATCTTTATTTGCTATACACTTTATAATACTGCTTTGAAGCTTCAAACTATATATTATTATCTTATACAAATGAGCAAAAACAATGAAAGTTTATTTAGCTCATTATAGTGCTTTCACTTGGAGGGTAAAGTGATGGACTAGAAGGCAGTACCTCTAAAGTAAGACATACAGTCCTTTGGGTATATGCCCAGAAGTAGCACAGGTGGACCATATGGTTTCTGGTTTTGGCTTTTTGAAAAACGTCCATACTTACTTCATAGTATGTGTGCTAATTTACAATCCCAAGAGTGAATAAGGGTTCCTCTTCCATATCCTCACCAGCAAAAATGGTATTTGTTTTCTTGACAGCCATTTTGCCATAATTTACATTTCCCTGGTAGCTAAGAATGTTTAACACTTTAAAATATTTCTTGGCTAGCCAGGCAGCAGTGGCTCATGCCTTTAATCCCAACACTTGAAAGGCAGAGGCAAGTGGATCTCAGTGAGTTCAACTCCAGCCTGGTCTACAGAGTGAGTTCCAGGACAACCAAGGCTACACAGAGAAAGCCTGTCTAGAAAAAATAAAAAAAAAAAGAAAGAAAGAAAGACCCTGTCTCAAAATATTTAATGGCCAAAATCTTCTTTTGGCCTCCAAGGGCACCTGATGCCCAAGCACATACTCACTTAGATACACAGATACAAAAGTAAAAACGAAATATTTAAAAAATAATATAATGTTGGCTATCAATATGCTGAAAATAGCCTTTACTAGGTTGAGATATGTTACTTCTATTGAGTTTCTTCAGGGTTTTTTTTTAATCATAAAATGATATTAGATTTTGTCAATAGCATTTTGTGCATCCTTTGAAATGATCATCTAATTTCTACCCTTAAATCCATTTATATGATACATTAAATTTATCAGTATCACTGCAATAAAATCTACTTGATCATGAAGAATGATCTTTTTATGTTTTCTTAAATTTAGTCAACAGATATTTTGATGATAATTTTTACATCTATGTCCTTTAGAGAGATTGGTCTATACTATTTTTCTGCTTTGTCTTTTCCCAGTTTTGGAATCAGAGAAATATTGGCTTTACAAACAATTTGGTAGTTTGCCTTTCTTTCTTGACATATAAAGAGTAACTTGAAAAGCACTGACGTTAGTTCTTCTTTCAATGGTAGAATTCATCACTGAATCTATCTGAGCCTGGAATTATCAATCTGAAATTCTTATCTACCTTTTAAAGTCAAGCTTCAAGTTACAGGGTCAGGCATGGTAACACATGCCTTTGATGGTAACATATGCCTTTGAGGCAGATGGACTTCAGTGAGGTAAGGAAATCTGGCCAGAAAGGGCTATAGTTAAGACTCTGGCTCAAACAACAACAAAAGATCCAAGCTATACCTGAGTAGAAATCTCCAAAAAGAGCTTCTTGGACTACACAACCAGCTACAGCAAGTTATGTATCTCACTGCCAATGAGAAAAGGAACCAGGAGACTGAATCAGGCCAAAGATCAAGAATGTGTGAGATTCTAGGGTATCCCCTATTAGAAAATTTGAATCTAATAATAAAAGATATCCACTGACATGGGATAAACATGAAGGGGCTTGCCAAAGGAAAATTAAAACAAAAACCAACTGTGTTAAAAAGGTCAAATTCCATACATTAAAACTCCTTCCTTCCCCCTCACTGAGCATTATTACAGAGCACTAATCGACTGTAACTTGAAATTTAGAAATACAACAAAAAAATGAATCAAGCCTAGCCTGAATACTGCCTTTCACATGAAATTTAAATACTATATTAGGAAGAATGATCGATCAGAATTTAAAAAAAAAAAACAAAAACATTTTGCAATAACTCAAGCAAGCAAAGAACATAATGAAACTGTTACAAGGTTTTCCATATAAGTTTTATTCTTTTGGGTGGCTTTGTTTTGTTTTTAGACAGGTATCAAAATGTAGCCCAGGCTGGCCTGGGACTCACTATATAGGCCAGAGTGGCCTCAAACTTGCAATAATTTGTCTGCCTCAGCCTCCCCAATGCTGAGATTACCAGAACAAACAACCAGAAGGGGCTCGTCTATGTACTTTAAAGTATGCTTTGCGTACCTGTAATACCTCATATGACCTTAGAATGACCCAACAGTGCTGCGGTAGTTAGTCATTCACTACAGCAGAGTTAGCTGTGCTCTGCAGGGCAGCTACCCACAAGCTGCACACTAGTTGTGGTTTCATGCAACCGCCTCCCTCCAAATATGACCTTGGTTCTAAAAGTCCTAGGTTTTTTAGGGTTTTTTTTGGGGGGGGTGGGGGTTGGCTTTGTTTTTGGTTTCTCTGTGTAGCCCTGGCTGTCTTAGAACTTGCTCTGTAGAGCAGGCTGGCCTCAAAGTCACAGATATCTGTTTGCCCCTGCCAAAGTCCTAGGTATGATTTGATCAAATCATTTCTCCTTTCCCAATTCCTGGAAATGTCCTCCAAATTCCTAGAACAACTCATAGGCATTTGCACATTAGATTCCTCTTCTCAAGCCACAAAAAACTCCCATTCTCTGAATTTTGGGCACTCAATTATTCCTCAGTTGAGTTGCCCAGCATGACCTTTTGGAAGAATGCACCTTACTTTCTATTTTCTAACTTTAACCAAATCTGCTGTATAACCAGATTCAAGTCATCAAAAATTAGAGACATTCAATCTTTCTCATCTAGTCACTAAAGGCCCAGACTGATCTATACTCTTACTGTGCAGTATAACTTTAAGTTCCACCAGCAGCTTCTTTGATCCTCCATGACTTGTTCCTGGGAGCTTCTGCATTGCTTCCCCCTTCTTGTTTAGTATTTCGATCCTTAGTGCACCTGTGGGAATGCCCAGAGTGAAAAGAAAGACTATCACAATTACCCATCAACAGTCTGGAAGATCTTCATGTTACATTCCAATATTCTATAGTTTTCTCTATATTAGAAGTAGACAAAAAATTTTTGTAAGAAAGACAAAACCAACAAAGGGGACATTAGAAAACGTACCAATTGGGGTTCCGGCAGGCCTAATTTCATTTGGCAATAATTCATCTCCTTCAGGCCAAGTTACAGACAATCTATCAGGCAGCCTATTATAAAACCAGCATATTAATGTTTTATGAATTTAGTTAATCAGAAATATGAAAATTAGTAGATTAGGTACTATTGATACATTTTGAGAAGCTAAACCTAATCTTGCTATGTCTAATAAAAAGCCAAGGTAAAAATCTATCTTGATATTAACACTTAGAAGTGATTTTTCTCTTTATTTATAGTACAAATATACCCTTTAAAGACAAAATAAAATAACATCATTAGCTTGATCCAAAAACAGAAATGTCATCGATTTCATGTTCTTTCATTTTTGTTTGATTTTGATGTGGTGGTGGTAGGTAGACCCCTCTCTACATTGATACGTGCTGTCCTAGAACAAACAGCACAGCTCAGACTGGTCCTCAACGGCCCCGCTTCAGTGTCCTGGGGACAGGAGGACAGTTGCTTCTTCCTTATTGGCTATTTCTTTTTTAGTGCTCTTTATTTCTTAGAAAGTGCTGGTTTCTTCTAGCTGTAAGCCACTCCAAATTACTTCCTTTAAATGCCTATGTTAAGGTATAAATAAATGTGACACTTTAGATAAGATTTCTTTTTCTAATGTTCCTGTCTAACTACAACTCTCAATATTTAATGTCAAAGAGTTCACCTCAGGGCACATAACACATGTGAGAATACTGAAAAGCACTACAATTCTTGGATTAAAACACATTATTTGAATCCAAAACTGTACTTTATACATTCAAAATTTATACTATATATTATATATTGCACTATATACTATATACTCAAATATATATTTCCCCTTTGAGACAGGGTATCATTATGTAGGCCGGGCTGGCCTGGAACTGGCCATGTAGGCCAGGCTAGCCTTTAACTACAGAGATACGCCTGCCTGTCTCCCACATGTGCCACTGTGCCCAACCCCAATTCTTAATTTTGTTTGCCTTGTTTCTTGAAATTTGACTTACTTTGCCATTTCATCTTCTACATATTTTTTAATTGTTTTCTCAGCAACTGTCCTATCCAGCTTTGCAATGGGTACAGTTTTTATTTCATCATACAGCGCCTGGGGTTCCTGAATAAGAATTTACACCAACATTACAAAGATAACAATTTAAATTAAGTTGCTTAGTTACTAAACAAACCAATCCATGTATTTCCTTCAAAGACATCAATTTTATCCTAATTAAGTATACAAATGCGAGTAACTATTCTTACACTTAACTATTTTCACTCTTGAGAATCGAACTTTAAAAATTATTACTATTGTGTATATATATCGAATATGTGAATGGGCAGACGTGTGGAGGTCAGAGGACAACTGTTAGACCTTAGAATCAGTTCTCCCCTTTTACCTCTAGTAACTATTTTCATTTTTTTTATTTAATCTACATAATCCTAATAAAATCTAAATAACAAGAAACAAGCTAAGGGAAAAGATGTATTTTAATCTTGGAGTTACTTATTCTTAGAATAAGTGATATTGCTCATCTGTGAACATAGTGGAAATTTGCCTTTTATAAAAGCACTATTATACTAATAAAATATATAAATACATGTAAAACATACAAACATTAAATATGGAACAGAAAACTATGCTGACATCACTTCATTCAATAGGAAAAAAATGCAAGCCAATTTCAAAATACCATTATCTTTATTGCCATATTTACATAAAGGTGGTGCCAAGAACTTTATCAGCCGATTGCTTTCTTACCATTGCGATCTGAACTTCACCTCCTGTAGCATATACTTCTCCATCATGATCACCATAAAGGAAAAATCTTACTATGCTTCCATAAAAGAGAGGAAGTGTCTTGACTGTCTTGACCTAATATTTAGCATAAATACTCAGATTAATATTTTCTAAGAGAAAACAGGTTTAATAATAACTACTTTATGCAACTGTTATGCACGTGAAAAACATTCATTAACGATGACTTCAAACCAATGAAGCAAGTAAGATGTGTGAGGCTTAGCACTTATTGCTGGCAAATCTGTGTTAAGACAGGAGCTTCTTCATTCAGATATGTCATATTTAAGCATGTGTTTCTAGATTTTGACAAGTTAACATTCCCATCAAATACATTACTCAAGACTTGTTTAGGTGTGACAGGCCTATTTATAATCCCTGGCACTTGGAGTTGAGCACCGGATTGCTCAGTCCAACACAGTGACACTGGGTCTCAAAACTCAAAATCCATGTCTTCCCTTGAAAAGGTAGTATCAATAGCTTCAGAAATTTAAAATAAATCAAAAACCACTATAAATTATTTTGATTCATATGTACATGTCGTAGCAGGAAAAACCAACGAAATTAATGCTTTCTATTTTTCAGAACTGATTATTTATGTATGTCCATGCTCAGATAATCTAAAAAGCATTTACTCAAGTCCATGGAGCAGCTGACAAACGGATGTGCAACTCCTCATCTGGCTTCCTGACACTCGAGTTCTCCTAGTTCCCTTCAGCCCACTAGATATCCTTCCTGTCTAGACACCAGCTCCTTCTGTCCTGATATAAAGGTCATAAACGCCCCAGGCTCCTTCTGTCCTGATGATATAAATGTCATAAACGCCCCAGGCCTCGGATTCTTTAGCCATCCTTGCTCCTTCTAGGGCTTAAATTATATGATGGCACCCCTCAGAGTCATGGAGGGAATGCACGTCTTTCTAATTTGCAACTGTTGAGTATATCCAAGCTTCTTCTGCTTGAGGTTAATTCAAATGCTACTTTTTTTTTAAAAGATTTGTTTATTTGTTTGTTTCTTTGTTTGTTTATTATGTGTACAGTATGCCTGTGTGCCAGAAGAGGGCACCAGATCTCACTATTGATGGTTGTGAGCCACCATGTGGTTGCTGGGAATTGAACTCAGGACCTCTGGAAGAGCAGCTAGTGCTCTTAACCTCTGAGCCATCTCTCCAGCCCCAAATGCTACTTTTTAACCCAAAGTATGTTATGGTTTGCTCTCTTCTTCTAAGTCCTAACATCATCCAACTTCAGACAATTCCCTCCTCTCCTTACGATTCTCTTCTTGTTCAAATTATCATTTTACCTATGCTTTTACTGTTTCCATTTTTAGGTTAGAGTATTCTAAGATCAAAGCACTTTCAATCTCTGTTATGTTTACAATACATTTAAAACCAGAAAATATTGTTCAGCAACAAAAAACAACTAAAAAACTAAAATCCAAAATTACTTTACAACACATTAATACAACACTGTCACTCCAAGTGAGTAAAGTTAATGCAAGAAGAAATAATACTTTGCTCATGGAGCCTTTGGCAATAAACAGGATTTTTAAGACAATAAATTATATATTAAAATTGGTTTCTTGTTCGTTCTTTACAGTTCCATAGAAACTAACATAAGCATTTTTGTAGCTGACAAACTCTAATGCACCTAAAGTAGTTGGCAATTCTAATAAGAACTTAATTTGAACATAAGTTAAACCTACCAGTTGTCCTGCTTTGTATATTTTTCCATCCCACTCTATTGCTGAGTATGTCGCCCAGGGGCCTTGCTTTTTAGAGGGAAGATCTGGACGGGTAATTACTCCTTTAAAAAGTGTAAATTTTATTTGTTTGTCATACTTTTCATGACAGTCCTTCAGCCATAAAGCAAATTCTCTGTCAATTTTCATTCTCTGCTCCTGTAAAACATTATAATGTTATATAAAATAGTTATTGATAAACAAACATAGCCTTAGAAATGTCACTTATTTCCTTTTCCTTTCACATGTCACATGTCAGAAACCTAGGTGAACATTAAAATATCTTGCCAGATCTTTTCCTATACAAATTAAGGGGATTTCATAAAATTAAGGCATGTTTTTCCTTATGATATTCTTTATGCCATATTTATACAGAAAAATGGAGCAAAATTTAAAATGACTTAACTTACAAGAATGAAAGACTATAAAAACTGTTATGCGACGTACTTTTGGCAGCTAAGTATTACATTACTGAAAGAGTAGTGCAAAGTAAATGATCCTGAGGTGTGTAGTTATGAAAGTACACAATTAGCCCTATTAAACTTTCAAAAATTTCTACCCAATGGAATCATTTTGTTTCATTACCAGTGCATGCATTTTAATACTGATCAATCTCAAATCACCTCTGAGCCAAAAGTATTCCATAATTATACCCTCCCCCCACCCACCCCTGGCCTTTGGTACCTTACAAAGCAAGACAAAAATTGCATAGTTAAGGGATAGTAAGGTGGCTTAACCAGTAAAGACATTTGCCACCAAGCCTGAAAACCCAAGTTCCGGTCTTTAAAACTCACATAATGGAAGGAGATAACTGACTCTAGCAAGTTGTCCTCTACCTCTACATGCATGCCCTGGCACACACATGCACATGAACATGTGCAAGAACAAACAAAAAAATCATTAAAGCCTTACAGAGTAGTTAATGTTCAGTTCCCATGAAACACAATTATACATATTCGTATTAAGTGGAGATGATACCAAAGTCTCGATACTAAGATCTAATAGAGTGGGGCATGACGGCACATGCATGTAATTCCAGCACTTGGGAGATAAGAGGCAGGGGGACCAGAGAGGATCAAGAGTTCAAGGCCAGGTTAGGCTATAAAAGGTTTGAGGTAGGCCTGCCATACATGAGACTTTCTCTTTGGGGGAGGGGCGCTAATAAAGGCAGGCAGGTAAATTTTATACAAACACAATTTAACCAACTTAAAATTTTTTTAGTGTGATGAACAGTTAAAAACTCAAAAAAAAATATTAAATCATCAAAGTTTTAGAAAAAAAACTGATATATCAAAGCATATCAGTTACACACACTGATGGGGTACTATGTAATATTGCACATATATATTATATAATATTTAAATCTGGCTAAACTGGCTGGAGAAAAAAAACTTAGCTATTAAGTGCACTTGCTGCTCTTTGGGTGGGTCATTGCTTTTAAGTCTAGCTCTATGGGAGTTGATTCCTTCCTTTGGCCTTCATGCGCATGTGCACTTGCATACACACACAAACACAAAATATTTGAATGTTTATTTCAACAAACATTGAGTATTTAAACAAACACAGAAGTCTTTTGAGTAAATGAATCTACATATTAAATATTAGTAAAATATGTATATTAGTAATATATAATAAAATATATATATTAGTAAAATAATATTAGTAAAATATAAAATATTAGTAAAAACCTACTTAACGTATACATTTGGTTTAATTTAAGACAGATCACTGGCTAATATTCAAAGCTTGAAACTTAAAAGGCATACCTGTCCATTTAAAATTCGTGTAAAAAGGGTGTTCTTATCTTTCAATTTCAGCTCAAGATCCATAAATGTCAGTTTATTTGTGCTGACCTGAAATCTGTCATTAGTGAATAATGCACCAGATATTCTATTAAAGCACTCAATGGGGGCAAGCCCTCTCTTCTTAGGAGGAGCACACCAGTCAAAGCTGGAACAGAACAACATTACTGGTCAGTAAAAGAGTAGGTTAACAGATGCCAGCCCAGGCTACTATATCCAGCAAAATGTTCATCACAACAAATAGAGAAAGGAAAACACTGCATTATAAACCAAATGTGATTACTATTTACAAATACAACTTTATAGAAGGCACTAGAAAGAAAATCTCAGCCTGAAGAGGTTAACTACACCCAAGAAATAAATAACCCCAGACCAATAAATCAAAAGAGGGAAAAAACCCACAACATAACAACAAATAACAGGAATCAATAAACACTGATCATTGATCTCTCAACATCAATGTCTCAATTTCCCAATAAGAAGACACAAACTAAAAGAATGGATACAAAGATCCATCCTTTTGCATCCAAGAAACTTACCTTTAAAAACAAACAAACAAAACAAATAAACAAACACACCTTAACATCAAGGATAGACATCACCTCAGGGTAAAAGGATGGAAAAAGATATTCCAAGAAAATGGACCTAAGAAACAAGCTGGTATAGCCATATTAATATCTGACAAAAATAGATTTCAAATCAAAACTAACGAGAAGAGGTAGGGAAGGACACTACATACTCAATGGAAAAATTCACCAAGAGGACATTTCAATTCTTAACGTCTATGCACCAAACACGAAGGCACCCAAGTTCATAAAAGAAACACTACTACAGCTAAAGTCACATATTGACCTCACACACTGACAGTGGGAGACTTCACCCTTACCAAGAGTCAGGTTATCCAGACAAAAACTAAACAGAGAAAGGCTGGAACTAACTGATGTCATAAACCAAATGGACCTAAGAGGTATTTGCAAAACATTTCACGCAAACACAAAAGAATATACCTTCTTCTCTGCACCTCGTGGAACTTTGTCCAAAACTGACCACACACTTGGAAACAAAGCAAGTCTCAAGAGATACAAGAAAATAGAAAAATCAGGAATCATATATGACCACCATAGATTAAAGCTGGATATCAACAATAGAATCACAAAGTTTACAAACTCATGGAAACTGAACAACTCACTATTGAATGAAAAAATGGGCCAAGATAGACACCCAGGAAATTAACAAGATTGTAAGAGCATTTTTAAAAACCTGTACTCCCATCAAATTGGAAAAAAAAAAAAAAAAAAACGAAAAGAAATGGATCATTTTCTCAATAGGTACTACTTATCAAAGTTAAATGAAGATCAAATAAACAATTTAAATACTCAGTGAGCCGGGCGGTGGTAGCGCACGCCTTTAATCCCAGCACTTGGGAGGCAAAGGCAGGAGGATCTCTGTGAGTTCGAAGCCAGCCTGGTCTACAAATCAAGTTCCAGGACAGTCAGGACTGTTACACAGAGAAACCCTGTCTCAAAAAACCAGATAGATAAATAGATAGATAGATAGATAGATAGATAGATAGATAGATAGATAGATAGATAGATAGATAGATATCCAGTGAAACAGAAGCAGTAATTATAAGTCTCCCAACCAAAGAAAGCCCAGGGCCAGAAAGTTTTAGCGCAGAATTCTACCAGACTTTCAAAGAAGAGTCAATGTCAATACTCCTAAAAGTATTCCACAAAATGGAAACAGAAGGAACACTGCCCAATTCATTTTATGAGGTCACAGTTATCCTGATACCCAAATGACATATTCAACAATGAAAGAGAATTATGGACAAATTTCCCTTATGAACACAGATGCAAAAACACTCAACAAAATACTTTCAAACCAAATCCAAGACAAATCAAAAAGATAATCCACCATGATCAAGTAGGCTTCATCCCAAAGATACAGGGATGGCTTAACATATGAAAATGAGTAAATGTAATCTACCACATAAATATATAAAAGAAAACAACAATGATTATCTCACTGGATACCAAAAAAGCCTTTGACAAAAACCTATCACCCTTCATGATGAAAGTCCTGGAGAGACTGGAATACAAGGGACACAACTAAACACAATACAGGCAGTCACTGCAAGACACAGCCAACATCAGCTTAATGGAGAGACACTCAAAGCAATTCCACTAAAATCAAGAACAAAAAGGAAAGTACTATATTCAATACAGTACTTAAAGTAATCTTAGCTAGAGCAATTAAGACACTCAAGGAGATCAAGGAAGAAGTCAAAGTATCTTTATTTGCAGATGATATGATAGTATAAGAAAGTGACTTGAAATATTCCACTGGGGAGGGGTGGGGTTGGGGAGATAGCTCAGCAATTAAGAACGCTGGCTGCTCTTCCAGAGAACCTGGGTTCAATTCCTAGCACCCACATGATGGCTTATAACTGTAACTCCAGTTCCAGAGGATCTGACCCTCTCACATAGACATACATGTGGGCAAAACACCAATGCACACAAAATAAAAATAAATCATTTTTTAAAATTCCACTAGGGAATTCCCACAGCTGATAAACATTTTCAGCATAGTAGCTGAATAAAAAATTAACTCTCAAAAATGAGTAAACCTCTTATTTACAAATCACAAATGGACCAAGAAGGCAATCAGAGAAACAAAACCTTTTACAATAGCTTCAAATAATATAAAATATATTGGGGTATCTCTAAGCAAGTAAAAGACTTGTATGACAAAAACTTGAAGACATTAAAGACAGAAATTGATGAAGATATCAGAAGATTGGAAAGATTGCCCATGCTCATGGATCAGTAGATTAATATAGAAAACAAAACAAAACAAAAAAAAAACCCAAAACCAAAAAAAAGGGCCATTCAAGAGCAATCTACAGATGCATTTCCCCATGAAAACTCCAACACAATTCTTCACAGATCTTGAAAGGGCAATTTTCAACTTCATATGGAAACACCAAAAAATCAGGACAGCTAAAACAATCCTTAAATTTCAGAGTAGGATGATAAAAATAACTGCTGGGTGTATCACCATCCCTTATTTAAAACTGTACTACAGCCGGGCGGTGGTGGTGCGCACCTTTAATCCCAGCACTCGGTAGGCAGAGCCAGGTGGATCTCTGTGAGTTCGAGGCCAGCCTGGTCTACAGAGCAAGATCCAGGACAGGCTCCAAAACTACACAGAAAAACCCTGTCTCAAAAAACAAAAACAAAAAACAAACAAACAACAACAACAACAAAACTGTACTACAGAAGCAATAGTAATAAAAATAGCATGGGATTGGCATAAACACTGAAATACTGATAAATGGAATCAAATTGAGATCCAGACATAAATCCACACACCTAGGGACACCTGATATTTTTGACAAAGAAACCAGAAATAACATACTGGGAAAAGACAACATCTTCAACAAATGGTGGTGGTTAAACTGGATGGTTATGATTAGAAGAATCCAAATAGATCCACACTTATCACCCTGCATAAAACTCAACTCCAAACAGACCTCAACTTAAAAACAGAATCTTGAACCTGGCAGAAGGGAAAGCGGAAGATAGCCTTGAACTCATTGACCAGGAACAGACTTTCTGAACAGAACAGTTAAGGCAGGTACTAGCATAAACAATTAAGAAATGGGACCTCATGGAACTCAAAACCGTCTACATGGCGAAGGATACCGTAATTTGGACAAAGCAGCATCCCACAGAATAGGAAAAGATTTTTATCAACTATGCATCCAATACATGGATAGTATCTAAAAATATATAAAGAACTGAAATAACTGGACATCAAGAAAACAACTCATTTTTTTAAATTAAAGATTTATTTATTTATTATGTATAGAGTGTTCTGCTTATGTGACAGAAGAGGGCACCAGATACCATTATAGATGGTTGTGAGCCACCATGTGGGTGCTGAGAATTGAACTCAGGATCTCTGGAAGAGCAGCCAGCGCTCTGAACCTCTGAGCCATCTCTCCAGTCCCGAAAACAACTCAATTTTTAAAATGAGGTACATAGCTAAACAGAGAATTATCAAAAGAGGAAACTCAAATAGCTGAGAAACACTTAAATGTCCAACATCCTTAACCATTAGGGAAATGCAAATCAAAACTACTTTGAGATCTCTCCTTACACCAGTCAGAATAGCCAAGATCAATAAAATGAATGACAGCTAATGCTGGCAAGGATGTAGGGTAACGGGAACTCATCCATAGCCAGTGGGAATACAAATCTGTACAGTCACTATGGAGATCAGTGTGGCAGCTCCTCAGGAAGCTGGGAATCAGCGTACCTCAAGGTCCAGCTATACCACTCTTGGGCATATGCCGTAAGAACTCTACATCCTACTATAGAGACATTTGCTCATCCATGTTCACTGCTGCTTTATTCTTAATAGCCAGAAATTGGAAACAGCATAGATACCCTCAACAGATGAATAGATGGAGAAAATGTGGTACAAATACACAACAGGGTATTATTCAGCTGTGGAAGGAAAGAAGGGAAGAAGGGAGGGAGGGAAAGAAGGAAGGGAGGGAGGGAAAGGGAGGAAGGAAGGAAGGAAGGGAGGGAGGGAGGGAGGAAGGAAGGGAGGGAGGGAGGGAGGGAGGGAGGAAGGAAGGAAGGAAGGAAGGAAGGAAGGAAGAAAGGAAGAAACGAATGATGAAACTTGCAGGTAAATAGAGCTAGAAAATTCATGGTATGTATGATTTTCCTATATGTGGATATACGCTGTTAATTCTTCAATAACCCGCTATAATCTGGATAACCACAGAGGTTAGGTCTAGGAAGGGGAAACAAAACAGACAGCTGGGGATGGATGGGGTGGTGAGACCTAGAGCAGGAGGTTTAAATGGAGAGGGGAAGAAAGAGGGAGATAAGGGAGGAAATACAGGGAGAGACAGTGAAAACTAAGAGCCATTTGAGGAGCCATATGTAAAAGCATCTTAAAATATTTCACATACAAAAGAAATCTAAGTGGAATCACCAAACAGGGAGACTGAGCACCAACTAGATATCTCTAGCCATGAAATAAAACCTCCAGTGTCAGGAATAGGTTACATGAAATTGAGTTAGCTAAAGGGGCCCAATGGAAACCCCCAAACTACCTAGGCTATTGCCAAGGCTATTGGTTGCTTTCCACAAACTGATGGTAAGGCCCTACTGCTGAACATAACATCTACATAACTCAATGAACACAGAGAAGTCAAGCTGGTGCCTACCTAGAGCCTTCACCTCCACTGACTAGTGCTCATGGTACCGGGAGGTACTCTGCACACTGCCAGAGGAGAAAGGTCCACACCGACCCTGTTACAAACCCTCTGATCTACAATGGTGACTTGCCCACAAGATATGCCGGTGCACAGTAGCACAGAAGTTGCAGGAGCAGCCAACCACTCTCTGGTTGGATTTAAGGCCCACTCTATGAGATGGAATCCATGCTTTATGCAGCTCATGTGGCCTAGAACCTGAGACTAGACAGGTCATGGATCTAAGCAAAGACCAAATACTACTGCTCTGCTAAAGGAACATAGCAATAAAATGACTCCTAATGACATTCTGCTACACTCATAGATCAGTGCCATGCTCAGTCAGAGCTGCTTTCCTCCTACAGTAGATGGGAACAAATACCAAGATCTACAACTGCACAGTTTGCAGAGAGTTAAGGACCCTGGGACATTCAGTCCTAAATGGGATGTCTCCAACAAATCCCTCCCCTCAGTGTAGTAGAGTATTTTAAGGTGCGTTATTTTTGTTTATGTTGTATTTGTTTAACTCTGTGAAGCTGTGTTGCTGTGCCTGTCTAAAACACCTGATGATCTAATAAAGAACTGGCCAATAGCAAGGCAGGAGAAAGGATAGGCGGGGCTAGCAGGCAGAGAGAATATAGATAGAGAGAAATCTGGAAAAAGAGAAGATCGAGCAGCCAGAGGAGGAGGACTCCAGGGGCCAGCCACCCAGCTACACAGCAAGCCACAGAGTAAGAGTACGATTTACAGAAGTTTAGAGAACAGGAAAAGCCCAGAGGCAAAAGATAGACTGGTTAATTTAAGGAAAGCTGGCTAGAAACTAAGCCAAGCTAAGGCTGGGCATTCATAAGTAAGAATAAGCCTCTGTGTGTGATTTATTTGAGCTGGGTGGTGGACCCCCCAAAAGAGCCAAACAACAACCTACAACACCTCAGGGCTCAGGGAACTATTCAAAAGAGGGGGCGGAAGGAGTGTAAGAGCCAGAGGGAATGGAAGACACCAATGCCTTCTAGACACAGTAGGACTGACACACATCTGAACTCACAGACCGTGGCAGCATGTACAGGGCCTGCACAGGTGACGCCAGGTGGGGTCCCGGTGCTGAGAGGGGAAGTGGACACACACCCTCATCTTAACCCAGAAGTTATCTCCAATTAATAACCATTTGTGAAGAAAAAATTAGCTGCCGGGCGGTGGTGGCGGCGCACGCCTTTAATTCCAGCACTCGGGAGGCAGAGTCAGGTGGATTTCTGTGAGTTCGAGGCCAGCCTGGGCTACCAAGTGAGTTCCCAGGAAAAGGTGCAAAGCTACACAGAGAAACCCTATCTCGAAAAACCAAGAAAAAAAAAAAAGAAAAAGAAAAAGAAAAAATTAGCTTTCCCCAACTGAGTCTCACTGGGTATAAAAACCACACTTAAGAGCAGGCCCCAGGCCAAGCAGCAGATGGCCAACACAGAATGAACTCAATGGCATTTTTGGAGTTTAGAGGTTTTTTGTTTTTGTTTTGTCTCATTATGCTTTGTGTAGGCATTTACAAAAATTTTTGTTGACCTTACAGGTCTTTTGCATATATATTATGGTTTCCGGCTTTGTATTTTTATGTGATTTCTGTATGTGTGAATATGTGTGGCTATGTGCCTATATGTGTTTTTTGTGCCTTTTCTTTGGTTATCTCTTTTTCTACTCATTGTTTTGTCCTGTTCAGGTTTGTTTTTATTTTATCTGATTTTTTTTTTTCTTTCTCTCTTTTTTTAGATGCCTGCTTGTTTTCTAATAAGAGAAAGAGCAAGAAAGGGTGTGGATTCAGGCGGGTGGGAGGATCTGGGAGGAATTGGGAAGAAGTAACTGTAATTAGAATATAATACACTAAAAAAATCTATTTTCAATTAAAAAAAGGTTAGGTTAAAAAATGTAATCCACAACAATGAAAACTTACTCTTCAACCGATGTATATGGTATTAACCGTCCATTCCAAAAGCACTCAAAAATAGGTCTCTTCCCTCTCGCTGCTTTGTCAAGAATGAAGCAATCATCATCATCTTCTTCATCTCTTAATTCTACAGCAAAAGGGTGAGACAACATTTTCATGTCCACAAAGCAGGACCATTTTTTACTACTGTGACATCAATTTCTGTAAGGTCATATTAAAGTTGCTTCAGAGAAATACCGCATACAGTCATTCAAATCGCAACAGAAAATTTTTAGTTAAAAAGATTTAAGAGTTCATAGTTAATATAAATGATTACCTACATACTATCTAATATGAAGTAGGAGTATCACACCAGCTGACAAGATTGTGATCTTTAAAGCTATTTCTTTCTTTTCTTTCCTTTATTGTTGATAACTGTCTGTTTGTTTCAGTTTATTTTGACAGGGATTTTCTATGTAGGCCTGGCTGTCCTGAAATTCACTACGTAGACCAGGCCAGCATCAACTCAGAAACCCACCTGCCTCTGCCACCTAAGTGCTGGGATTAAAAGCATGTGGCACCATGCTCGGCTTTTAAAGTTAGTTCTAAATTTTTTTTTTTAATTATACATCAAAAAAAGGTTTTTTTCCTACAGTGACTTCCTCTTCTCCACAAACAGGCTCTTGAAATCTGCACCTGAACCACAACTGCGGCAATTCTATAAAGCTAGCACCGCACAGTGCGGTGGCGGCAGCGGTGGCAGAGCACGCCTTCAACCCCAGCACTCGGGAGGCAGAGGTGGGCAGGCCTTCTCTCTGCTCTCTGAATTTGAGGCCAGCCTGGTCTACAGAGGGAGTCCTAAGACAGCCAAGGCTGTTACACAGAGAAATCTTGTCTTGAAATAAACAAAACAAAGCAGCTAGCAATGCTTATGTGAAAATCTACAGTGTCAAATAGCAGCAAATTCATCTATTTTACACAAATTAGTCAGTACTCAATTTAACTTTATATAAACTATGATGTTTCCAAAGACTGGATTCAGACCAACAGGAAATGATGCTCTACCATACATCAAGAACAAATTAGTACAATCAATAGTATTGTGCTTTTTATGAATACATTCTTAAATACCCAGATAAATTAAGCATTATGTTTCTGATATATTAGTACATACTGGCATTAAGTAATCTACCTAAATTAATAAAGCCTTCACCTCCCAAAATGCCCTTGTAAGAAAGTTTCAATCAAGCCAATCTACTTTGGTCTTAAAAGAATTTCCCTGATCATCATCATCACTTGAAGAACTGTATCACTCTGTCTAGAAGATTACAAAAAACCAAAACCAAAACCCCAGACCTAGCAAGTTTGGTGGGGATCAGAGGCTCCCAGGAGACAGAACCACTGAGTGACAGCCACTGCTTGCACTGAGGTACTACATCATGCCTGAGCCCTAGTCTTTATCTCTTTTCTTCATTTTATTTATTTATTTTGTTAATGTATGAGTGCTGTCTGCATGTATGTCTGCATTCCAGAAGAGGATGTCAGATCCCATTATGATGGTTGTGAGCCACCATGTGGTTGCTGGGAATTGAATTCAGGACCTCTGGAAGAGCAGCCAGTGCTCTTAACCACTGAGCCATCTCTCCAGCCCACCTGAGCACTATTCTAAGGACTGACCTTAATTTCCCTCCTTTCTCTCGATCTCTCCCTCCCTCCCTTTCTTTTCAAAACAGTCTTGTCATGTAGTCCATGCTGGCCATGACCATTCATTCTAGTTCAGCCTCACAAGTGTTGGATTATAGACTACACCACTACACCCAGCCTCAGTTTCTTATTTAACCCTCAAAATCACTGAAACAAACAAACTCGTTTTACATATGTCAACACAAACTAGGGAGCGGTTTGTCTAAAATAACAAAACAGAAGAATGACAAAGATAGGACGTGGGTCAGAAAACTAAGGATAATTAAAGTATTATATTATTTCAACACAAGCTCAGCATGGTGGTACATGCCTGTAATTTCAACACAGAAGGTAACACAACTGTTTCCTAGTTACAGGTCAGACCCTGTATCAAATATAAACTTTTTCAACTCAATTGTCAATAAACTCACTGGCTATTGCTTTTGTTGCTTTAAGTAAATGAACATTATATGGAAAATATTAAGTTAAATACCTATCTTAGCGCGCGCGCGCACACACACACACACACACAAAGACGTATTACATACACATATTACATATAAAATAACAACAACAACAAAAAGGCCAAACCCTACAGGATCATTAAAAAAACAAAAACAAAAACTTAAGGTGTAAAAAGCTTTACAAAAGTAAGATGAGGCTGGAGAAGTGGTTCAGTGGTTAAGAGCACTGGCTGCTCTTTCAGAGGACCTGAGTTCAATTCCCAGCACCCACAAGGTGGCTCACAACCATCTGTTATGGGATCTAATTCCCTCTTCTGATGTGCATGAAGACAGGTCACTTGCACACATAAAATAAATAAATATTTTTAAAAAAATAAAACAGACAAAAAGTACAACAGAAAACAGGAGTAAATGTGATTGTACGAATATAAAAATTTAATAAATACACATAAAAGAAAGACACTGTGGGGAACACATTCAGGAATACCATGCATACACATAAAAATTGAACTCCAGGCTGGAGAGATGGCTCAGTGGTTCAGAGCACTGGCTGCTCTTCCAGAGGTCCTGAGTTCAATTCCCAGCAACCACAAGGTGGCTCACAACCATCTATAGTGGGATCTGATGCCCTCTTCTGGCATAAAGGTATACATGCAGATAGAGCACTCATACAATAAATAAATCTTTTAAAAAAAAAAAATTGAACTCTGTCAGAAATTAAAAGTTTCTGAAAGTCAAGTGCTTTTTTCTAACCTGGAATTAAAGATACACAAAAATTAAGTATTTGTATAAATGTATGAAACTGTGAAAAAAAATAAAGTAAAACAGGTATATGAGTTAAACGCTGATAGTCATAAATAATTTTTAAAACAAGACTACCAGGAGTTATAAAAATTATAAACACTAACAGTACATAAAGAAAAACTGTTAGAACTTTTATCTAGTCTTACTAGCCCAACTGGAAATCATTTAGAGAATACTATCATAAATCACAACATTCTATTTTCAGCTAACAGATCAGATTAACATACTTGATGGAAAGCATGGATCATCAGGGTAAGTTTCTCTATCATATAAGAAGGGATGATACCGGATAACCCCTTCAACCACACCATCTCCTTCAACATGAGCCTTGAACTCAAAACTATCAGATGCTGTGTTTATATACAATGTCTGCATGTCATCTTTTATTTCCTTTAGGTTGACAATCTTAGGTGTCTTTCCTTTTTCAAACAAAGAAATCTAAAATAAAAATAAAATAGAAATAATTAAATTCTATGGTAAATTTACTTTTCACAGCCAAGCTCCAACCACAGAATAGGCAAGACTACATTCATTTGTAAAGTAATCATCTAGTTAACAAATTATACATATTTATACATGGATCAAAACTCAGTAAAGACTACACAATAATAAAATAGAAAGGAGTAAATAAATCAGCACTGAAGGACAGATAAGTCATAAGCATATTACATTTAAGCTTTCTTGTTAGAGATACGAAGTAGGACATTTTACATGAGATTCCTCACAGTGTTTAGACAAGGGAATGCAGAACCCAGTATTAAAACGTTCTGTGCACTACAAGACTTTCATGAATAAGATGCCATAAACAGATATATCCCTCTCTCCTTGCTTTCAAAAGCATTATATTCCACCACAATTCTCATATCCACAGAAAAGTGAATAAAAGGGAAACCAAGGGTCGTATCGAAGGCTACAAAAATACATCTAAGAACCATCTCTTCATTAGGTATTCAAACAACCAAAGAAATTTGATGAAAAAACAAGAAAAGCAAAATTGTCTAATTACTGACTAACTTTTGTTATTCAGTATCATTTGGGATAATAATTTGTAATATCCTAAGGTGGACTTTTGGCTTACTTCAATATCAATATTATTGGAAGGTCCAACTTCTTTAGCTGTATTTATTTCATTTCCTTTTGGTCCATGAATATAGTAATGATAAATATGCCTAAAATAAAGAATAACATTATAATTTATTAACAGAGAACCATAGTTCACATCTTCAAAAAACAATATTTTCCCACAATGTAATACACTTCCCAGTTAAGCACTTGATCATTGGAGATGAAATGCTAAAGTCTCACACATGCTAAAGGGGCCATCTACCATTAAGCTACACTATCTAGCCACACACTCCCGCATTTTTTAAAACAATATTCCAATGGTAAAATAACCTCTAAAATCAAAGCATTACATTTCCATTTACAGATTCAGATACACAATTGATCTATAACAACATTTTAAAAAGTTAATAAATTCAACAAAACCCCATTAAAAATCACTAGAAATCTTTGCTGCCTTATTTTTTTAAATAAAGGTTAAACAAAATTACATTTTGTTTATTTAAAACATTAAAATATTTCTCTGGTTATTCCTCAAGTAGAAATTTACAGAATTCCTTCTCATAAATTAAAAAAAAAAAAAATTAGGTTTGCTAGGCATGGCAGTACACACCTGTAATCCCGGGACTGACAGGCAGAGGTATGAGGATTCCAAGTTCCAGGCCAGCTTAGATACACAGTGAGAATCTATCTCTAAAGAAAGAGAGGGTGGAAAAGAGGAAGGGGGAAAGGCAGAGAGAATAATGCTTATCACCCTAGCTACTCTTCAAAATAATACTAACATACAGGAAATCACTAAAACATTGTATTTTTCTTCAAAATCGTCAATGTTTGAGACCATACTTTAATGATTGTCTATTCTGAAGAATAAAATAAGTTAAAGAACAAAACAGGACATATTATTCTTTATTTTATATACACAATCTCTTGTAGGAAGAAACCATAAAGGGTAGCTACTATATACTTAGAAAAAAAAATCCAATTTCCTTTTTTGTTGTTGTTTTTTTGGTTTGTTTGTTTTCGAGACAGGGTTTTCTCTGTGTAGTTTTGGTGCCTGTTCTGGATCTCGCTCTGTAGACCAGGCTGGCCTCAAACTCACAGAGATCCGCCTGTCTCTGCCTCCCAAGTGCTGTGATTAAAGGTGTGCGCCCCGTGAAAATCCAAATTTCTTATATAAATATGTCAGGCAATAAACAGAAATTTCAAGAAAAAATGGTATTCCTAAGAGTCAATTTTATTTCCTATAAAAAACAAAAATGTACACTCTGTTAATATGTACGTGTATATAATAAAGACTTAAGTATAAAAGACTTTGGAGTAAATATTAGATG
The DNA here is from genome assembly GCA_902168405.1 of Peromyscus aztecus. Classification (NCBI taxonomy): domain Eukaryota; kingdom Metazoa; phylum Chordata; class Mammalia; order Rodentia; family Cricetidae; genus Peromyscus; species Peromyscus aztecus. Next base: position 59,270 of record CABHPQ010172857.1, read on the forward strand.
ATTTTTAGTTATTAATTTTGTGAAGATATACCCATTTAAAAAGAGTCAGTATTCCAGACTAAATGAAAACTGAATAAATAATCTACTAAGAGTAAATATTTAGAGATACAGGAAAAACTTAAGTAAATCTTCTGATTTGGTGAATGAGATATATACAATCAGGATTTATTGGAATAATACAATGATATTTTAGTATTTATTATTAATTATTAACATGGAACATTTTAAGGAATGCTTGTGCATCTCTCCTTTCACTGAGCTAGATGTATTAATCTGTCAGGCATTTATTACTATGTAGTAGACACTGTAGACACTGAAGATGTAGATGTAGGCATGAAAACAAAACATCCAGAGCTACAGCATGGAAGTTTACATTACACCTGTGGAAAGAAGCAAGCAGTGTGACTGAAAATCGCACTGGAGCATGATTAACTCTCCAGTCGTTCTTTACTTTGCAGCATGTGTCAAGAAACTTGTGCTTCAAAATTAATGTTCAGTATACGAAGCAATTTATTTCATTTTTGAATGAGTGAATGAATATAACCCTTTAAAAATCAACATCAGAACAGTGCACAATGTACCAATGTGAAGAAAACTAGACCAAAGAGACTTCAATACATCTCTAATTATTTTCTGTCTTTAAGTAGGAGGCAATGGGTAAATTGTAAGTCAGGTGTGGAGTCCCATGCCTGTAATGCAGTACAGTAATGGAAGTCAGGAAGGAAGAGAATGGGAAGGGTTCCAGGTCAGCTGGGGTACATAGCAAGATCCTGTCTCAAAAACAAAAACAAGGGCTGGAGAGATGGCTCAGTGGTTAAGAGCACTGACTGCTCTTCCAGAGGTCCTGAGTTCAATTCCCAGCACCCACATGGTGGCTCACAACCACTTGCAATGAGATCTGGCACCCTCTTCTGGCCTGCAGGCAGAACACTGTATACTTAAGAAATAAATAAACCTTAAGAAAAAAAAGATTCATCCTTGTTTATTAAAAAAAAAAAAAAAAAAAAAAAAACAAGTAAGCGGAACATTTCGTGAACCAAATTACTTACGTTAACTGTCGTGTCCAAAGATGGAAATAATTTTTCAAGTACTGTATGTGTTCTGGTTGCACTCCTGTAATAACCACAGTAGTAAAGCTATCTTTCTCTTTCTCCTCTACAATAAGATTGTGTAGGAATCTTTCATCATCATTTGTAATGTGAACAGAATCAGCTGGCTAAAAGGGTGAATACAAACACAACAGATTAAATCATCTATAATTATAATCATATTTAAGTTTTAAAGTGATTCAGAAATTTTATTTTTAATGTTTCAAAACAATCTTTAGTGCTGGGTATGGTATGGATATGGTAGTGCATGCCTCTAATCTCAACCCTTGGGAGGCAAAGGCAGGATGATCTCTGAATTTGAATCTAGCCTAGGCTTACAGACAGCTCCAGACCGGTCAAGGCTGGGAATGAAAAAGGAATAAACATGCAAACGCAGAGAAGCTGAGATCGGTACACTGGGCTGAGGGAAAAGCAACAGTACCCCAGAAGCTTATTATATACAGTTGAACAGGGGGTATTACACAGTTGAACCGAAAGGGGGTATTATAATATACAGCTGAACTGGGAGGGGGTGTTATTATATACAGTTGAACAAGGAAACAGACAATTGGTAGGAGCATTTTCTGCAAAGGAACTGTCTCTGTAGGGGAGCAGTCTTCAAGCCACTATCACTGGAGGGAGGAAGCTACAATGGAGATTTTCTGCACATACTCAGATCAAGAAGGGATGCTGCCATCTCCATGAACCTAACCTTTAGGAAAGGCACTGCCATTTTCCCACAGGTCTGAGGCTCATGTCAATCCCACACATCTACTTAGGACTTCATCTGCTCCCTACAAAGAGCCTCAAATCATTCTGAAAATCACTAGCAAGTCAAGGAGAGAAGAGTTCAACTGAAATACCTGCGAAGAACTGTTCAAAAGGGGCACAAGGGATGATATGGCAGAAAGAGAGCAATCTGTTCAGTTCCCAGCACCTACATCAGGTGACTTATGGTTAACCACTGACAACTCAAGTTCCAGGGGATCAGATGCTTCCTCTGGTCTGTGTGTGTAACTGCATGCCCATGCACAAACACAGCCCCCACACAATAAAATTATAAGTAAAAAATAAATTTTTTTAGAAAAGAATTATTAAAAAAAAAAAAAGAAAGAAAGAAAGGTAAGCAAGTACCACTGGTACCCATGAAGTATTTGCTCAGATGAAAGGGCTCTGGGTTTGATCCTTAGCACTGGAGGAAAAAAGAGCAAAAAGCAGTGATGTTGTAAACTTGAAAGCATCTAGACTCCCTAGAGGCAAGCTAGCCAAGCACACCTATGAGGAATCATCTTGATTAAGGTTAGCCTATGGGAATATCTGTGAGGGATTATCTTGATTGGGTTAATTAGTGTTAGAAGACCCATCTTAAGGCAAGGATCATAAACTGTACATATAAAGAGAGCTGAGACTAGCATTCCTCTGCCTCTACGTCTGGACCAAGAATGCTCTTGCCTCCCAATGACCTCCCTAGTTGGATGAACTTTAGTCTAGAATGGTGAGTCAAAACAAACTCAGTCTTGGTTAAGTTGCTTTTGTCAGCATACTGTCTCACAGCAATAGAAAAGACATTCAACAAAACAGCAGCCAATACATGTAGCATGTCTGCAATCCTGACACTCTTGGAGACTGAGTTCAAGCGTAGCTTGGGCTATATAATGAGTACCAGACCAACCTAAACTAACATGTGAGGAGGCCCTGGCTCAGCCAAGCAAGCAAAACACAAATACATGAACAAACTGTCTTGTTTACTCTCTATTGCTGTAAAGGGACAACATGACCACAACAACTTAGAAAAGAAAGCATTTAGTTTGGGGTGGGGGAGGAGGGTTAAGGTTCCAGAGATTACTTAGTAGAGTCCATGAACATCATGGTGGGGAGCACGGCAGCACATAGGCAGGTACAGCACTGAGAAGTAGCTGAGAGCTTACACCTGTTCCACAAGCATGATGCAAAGAGAGAGCTAACTGGAAATGCCTTGGGCTTTTAAAATCTCAAAGCCACCCTCCATGACACCTCCTCCAACAAGACTACACTTCCTTATCCTTCCCCAACATTTCCACCAAATGGGGATCAAGTATTCAAATATATGAACCTAGGAGGGCACTCCCATTCAAACCACTGCATTCTACTCCCAGGCCCCCACAGCTTGTAGCCACATCATAATGCAAAATGGAATTTTAATCCCATTTCAAGTCTCCAAGGTCTTTCACAAATTGCAGGATTAGTTGTTAGAGTCTCACCCTGAGGGTAGGACTCCCTTTATTCCATTCTCCTGTCTATTTCAGCACAAACCAAGGGTCCAGCATTAAATTTCCTAGTGCTATTTCTCCCCTCAAACTGTTACATTTTTTATTTCTTACTCTGTTTTACTCTAGATCAGCATAAGAGTGATAACTAATACGAACAAGACAGAGCCAATATTAGGCTCTCTTGAAATCTCTGTAAGGAAATTATTCCAAACATTTCAATTTAGCCTCAGGCAGATTCTTAGGACACGGGCATAAAGCAGCCACATTCCTTGCCAAAATGTCACAAGAATGGTCTCTAGCCCAGTTGCTAATAGTGTTCCCCTATAAAATCTCTTGAGCTGGGCTTTCTCTCAGCAATACTGATTTCCAAGCTCAAACAAGGATGGCCCTTTAAGCCCCGCTTACAGCATTCAACTGCTTTTTTAGTCCAATGTCCTAAAAATCTTCCACATTTTTCAGACAAACAAATGTAGCCGGAAGATTTCTCCAGTCCTGCCTGGGCCCGTGGTCCCGCAGACACTTATAAAATAATCACTCAGAGGCTTAATATTATTTACAAACTGTATGGCCTATGGCAGGCTTCTTGCTAGCTAGCTCCTTCATCTTAAATTAACCCATTTCTATTCATCTATGTTTTGCCACATGGCCACGGCGTTACCCATCTGCTGCTATCTTGCTTCTCCCTGGGCAGCAGCTGGGCATCTCCCCCCTCCTCTCCTTTTCTCTCTCCATATATCTGCTTGTATTTCCCACCTGCCTCTAAGCCACCTTGCCATAGGCCAATGCAGCTTTATTTATCAACTGATCAGAGCAATACATATTCACAGCATACAGAAAGACATCCCACAGTACTTCCCCTTTTCTGTCTAGTCAAAAAGGAAGGTTTTAACTTTAACATAGTAAAATTACATACAATAAAACAGTTATCAAGCAGGAATTATAGTTATAATATCTAGTCTATTTGTATTTGGCAAAATTAAAGAAAATATTCTATCTATCATATATTTGTGAGTCTAAGGTTTTATATCTAATTTATCTTTTATCATAACCAAGTAAATTTATATTATATTTAATCTTCAACTACATCAAAGGCCCCAGAAGGATATAATATTACCTAAGTAAACAGGAAGCACATTGTAAGCAACTTCCAAAAATCTAAAATGACAGAGACAGCTGGCTCCCTGGACAGTCACCCAAAGTTCCTTTGCAATGTTGGGACATCCTTCTTCAGCCTATAGGCCTAGAGTTTTCTAGTCACATCTCCCTGTGTCCTGTAGAATATTTGGCAGTCTCTTTTGCAAAGCAGGAACCTCAAGGACCATCTCACCTTGTTTTGGCAAAATTTAGTGGTCATTTTTCTATGGGTCCTGCATGTCCAGTTTATATAACACAGTGTTAAGCAGTCCATGCAAGAGTAGTTCTGTGCCCAGCAGGCCATTCTGCGCCAGGAAGAAGACAAACCTCCAAACGGAGTGTCTTAAAAGCCCAACATTCTCTCGGGCTCAGATCGGTGCTGCCAGGAGCAACTGTGTCTCCTGTCAGCAAAATTCTAAGTTATTTAAATGCCATATTCTCTCGGTCTGATAAATGTTTAAAGATTACCCATCCATCTGACCTATGTATCTGTAAATCTGGACAAGCTAAGTAACATAACTATAGAGATGACAAGTATAGGTGACTATGAATCTGTAAGTCTTATCTACCTAAATAACTTAAGGACTAAGGCTTTATATAAACAAGGTAAACAGTCTGTAAACAAATGTGCAGCAAAAGGACAATGATCTCAAAATTGTGACAATACACAAAACTTAAACAGAGGTAGAAATATATAGTGCAATATGCAATATGACAACAATCCTAAATATGTATCAACATATAAAATATCCTAAACAGAGATAGAACATATATATACAGTATGACAAATAAAATTTTACATTTGTATCAGTACACAAAATATTTCAAATAGAAGTCGAAATATATGTACATTACAACAAATACAGTTCTGTATTTGTATCAAAACAAACAAACCACAGCGTAGTCAGGTCTGTCATAGCAATACCATAATCACAGGTACCAACTTCTGTCTCAGTTTTTTTTTTGGGGGGGTGGGTGTTTGAGACAGGATTTCTCTCTGTAACTAACCTTGGCTGTCCTGGAACTTACTCTGTAGACCAGGCTGGCCTCTACCTCCCAAGTTCTATGATTAAAGTGTGCACCACCACTCCCTGCCTGGTTATTATTGCTGTGATAAAACACCATGGCCATGGCAACTTATGAAAGAAAGCATTTATTGGAGCCCATGGTTTCAGAAGGTGGTAGGGTCCATGACCATCATTGTGGGGTCATGGCATCAAGGAAGCAGGCATGGTGCTGGTGCAGTAGCTGAGAGCTTACATCTTCATCCACACGTAGGAGGCAGAAACAGCTAACCAGAAATTGGCATGGGCTTTTGAAACCCCATACCCAACCTCCATGACATACCTCCTCCAGCAAGACCCCTACCCTTTTCCAAACAGTTCTACCAACTGGGTACCAAATATTCAGTATGAGCCTAAGGAGGGCACAAACAACAACAACAACAAAATAAGGAACTGATCAGGTAGGTATTCCAATGCAAAATTATTGAAAGTATATATAATTTCTGAGTCTCATTTCTCAGACCAAAAAACTTGTAACATATCATGAAAATATTAAAAATTCAAATTCATCACAGCTATTCAAATTCTAACAATCTGTAGAGAAAAAAATATCTGCAATTTGAGAAAAATGTTACACAAAGATAACCAAACACTGTACTTATAATTGTAAGGAAACCTTTCAAATATACTAAGTGCTCAAATAAAATAACAGTATAACCAGCAATAGAAATATTATAAAGCTATTTAAACACCCCCTTCTAGTCTCAGGTACCAGATACACATGTAGTATATATACATACATGCAGACAACTCATATTCTTTTTAAAATGTATTGTATACAAAAACATTTTCCAAATGAGGAATACTCGAGAGGTTGATGTAGGAAATGTGGTATCAAAGCTCTAAGTATACATATTTTTAAACAGCGGACTATAAAGAAACTTACCAAAATGTTATCAGTACCTTTCTCTGATACTTGGGAATATTTTATTTGCTTTCCCATAACATTATGCACATCTTCAAATAAGAAAGACATTTTTAAATAGTTACTTGTGTCTTAGAGATTTATTTTTATCATGTGTAGATGTATATATAGAGGGGATATATATAAGTGTGAGGGCATAGTTGTAACAAAATCTCAATTTCCTCAAATTACATTATCTCAAACACTATTTTCCTACTTGGTTTCTTTTCTTTTTCTTTTTTTTCCCGAGCTGAGGATCGAACCCAGGGCCTTGAGCTTGCCAGGCAAGCTTTCTACCACTGAGCTAAATCCCCAACCCCCTACTTGATTTCTTCTATTGCTTCATAGCAAAGATTTTAAAATTTATATTCTAGGCCAGAGAGATAGCTCAGTCTACTGAGGCACTTGACACCAACCCGATGATGTGAACTGGATCCCTGGGACACACTCCTTCATGCTGTCCTCTGACCATGTGCACTATAACACACACACACACACACACACACACACCACAAAATAAATGAATAAAAGGTCAAAAAAAAATTTAGCGTAAATTCCAACCAAGGTCTGAAACTTTTTAAGTAATTTACAGAAAGTTTCTTAAGTTAGCTTATGTGAAAAGTTTTAGCTTAAAAAAAAAAAAAACCACATATAAATGATAAGTTTGCTACTTTCTAAAGGAAAATATGAAAATATAACTCATTTTGAAAATCTCTTACCTTCAAGTTTTTAAAACATGGACATCTCAGTAATAAGTCAGAAAAACATTTTGTCCCATCATGTGGTCAAAGCAATAAATGTGTAATTTTGAGCTGTAAAATGTACTGTACCTTTCTGTTTCTAATGTATCCACTATATATTGCCTCTTTATTTTTTTCCTTTTTCTCAAAATCTTCTTTAGAAAGCACAAGCTCATGAACATCCTGGGAGTCTGCAGGTTTGCTTATCATCTGTCAAATAATTTAAAAGATACATTAACTCCTACTAGTTAAGTTTGTCAATCCCAAAATACTTTTAACAGTTTTCACTTACAGGAAAAATTTTCACTTACTCTGGCTGATTGCCCAACAAAGAAAACAGCCTGTTTGCCTCCAACACCAAAATAGGAAATATCACTGTTCAAACTGCGTGGTACTGGTACTGGCCGAACATAGCCTGAATGATCACTAAAAGAAAACACTGTATTAATCAGAGCTTTAGAACAATCTACTTGAGAAATAGAGGGAAAAGCATCCTACGTTAGAGAACAGCATGGGACATCTAATAAAACCCTGTCTTAGAACCTACCACTCACCAAAACCCCTACCAAAACCACCAAGTGCATTCCAGGGCTAGGAATGTAATTCAGCATCTGCATCTGCCTAGCATCTGCAAAGTCCTGCATCTGCCTAGCATCTGCCTAGCATCTGCAAAGCCCTGAGACTGATCTCTGGGGCGGGGGTTTCTATTATACCCACAGAAACCCTCAGCAAAGTAAGACTTATGGTTTCATTTCAGGAAATGTAAAAAAAGCTGATCACCAAACTTAAGTGAGCAGACTTCAGTGGTAACACAGAATAACAAGCTATTTAAATTTTCTAGTTCTCAAAAAAAAAATAAAAAACAAAAAAATTACCAGACAAACAAATTTTAAAGTATGGTCCCTGACAGGAAAAAGAGCAGTTAATAAATCCATCATAGAGAGCTGGAAAGGTGGCTCAGTGGTTAAAAGCATTGGCTACTCTTTCAGGATTGGGGTTCAGTTTCCAGCACCCACATGGTGGCTCACAATTATCTGTAACTCCAGTTCCAGGAGACTTAATGTTCTCTTCTGTTCTTCATGACCACCAGGCATGCAAATGGTACAAGAACATACATGCATATAAATACACATAAATAAATCTTTTAAAAAATCATAATAAATACTGTCATGGAAGTTACTTACTAGATAAAAATTTAAACAACCTATATTTCATGTTCAAATAACAGAAACCATAACCATTAAGTATAAAAGTGTTCCACTAAGCGGGCTCAAGAGATGGCTCAGAAGTTAAGATTAGAGGTCCTGGGTTTAATTCCCCTGCAACCACATGGTGGCTCACAACTATGTATGATGAGATCTGGTGCCTTCTTCTGGCGTGCAGGCATATATGTAGGCAGAGCACTGTATACATAATAAATAAAAATCTTTAAAAAAAAAAGAAGTGTTCCACCAAATATATCAATAAAAAAATTTTTAAATCCACAATTTGGATTTGAACAGAATAACTAAAATGAAAAATTCACGTAAGTGGCTGAATCATGAACAGATTTGAATTGGTAGCAGAATAAACCTATAAACTTGTAGACAAGTTGAACTTATATAGTTTGAAAAACAAAGCAGCTTAGTGGTACAGAATCTGCTTAGTATGTGTACAGGATTACTCTTCAGTGCTTAAAAAAAGGAAAAAGTAAAGGAAAATGAACACAGACATTTGAGGTCTATAGGATCATCACTATACCTAAAAGGTAAGGCACTGGAAAAGAATAGAGAAAAAAAAAGTACTTGGAGAAATGATGGGCTACGCTTTCCAAATATAAGGAAACTTATTGCAAAAATAAAAGAACTTGAATTAATTAATTCCAAAGAGAATGAAATGATAAAGAGTCATAGCTAGACATATCAGAGTTCAACTACTGAAAGTCAGAGAAAGAAACTGAGCTGGTGGTATACACATGTAATCCCACAACTTAGGAGGTAGAGACAAGTGGACTTCTGTTAGTTCAAAGTCATCCTGGTCTATATATCGAGTTCCAGGCCAGCTAGGGCTACAAAGTGAGACCCTTCCTCAAAAACAAGAAAGAACAGAAGAGAATAAAACATTTCTGTGCACTAGAGACAAGTTGGCATTAAGTCAAATTAGATTATAATAAATCAAAGTGCTGATGATAATACCTAGAAAAATTTAGAACTGAAATGAACCATTGGCACCTGTTAAAAATATATTAGTGGTGGTGGTGGCACATGCCTTTAATCCCAGCACTCGGGAGGCAGAGCCAGGTGGATCTCTGTGAGTTTGAGGCCAGCCTGGGCTACCAAGTGAGTTCCAGGAAAAAAAGGCGCAAAGCTACACAGAAACCCTGTCTCGAAAAACAAAAAACAAAAACTATATATATATATATATATATTAGTGGGACTGCAAAGATGGTTCAGCAGTTAAGAGGACTAGCTGCTCTTTCAGAGAGGACCTGAGTTTGATTCCCAGAACCCACACAGTGGATCACAATCATCTGTAGCTCTAATTCCATGGGATCCAATGCCCTCTTCTGGCTTCTGAGGGCAATGGACAAATGTGGTGCACAGATATATCTACAGACAAAATACTCATACACATAAAACAACATATATGTGTATGTATATGTATGTATGTATATGTGTATGTATATGTATGTGTATGTGTGTGTGTATATATATCTATATCTATAGAGAGAGAGAGCGCGAGAGCGAGAGAGCTAATGTTCTTATAAAAATATATGGGTATTAGGAACTGAACATGTTCACAATTGTCTGTAACTACAACTCCAAGAGATCAGACACTCTCTTCTGGGCCCCATGGATACCTACACACACAAAGTAAGGCACATATATACACATAAAATGAAATAAAATAAAATAAAATAAATAACAGATGGTAGAACTCACATGTGGGTATATTCACTATAGAATTTCAACTGTTTCCAAGTTTGAAAACATTCCTATAAAATATTAATGAACAGTGCTAAGGAAGACTGTCAAATCATTCTACAAAAAACTGAATCTACCAAAAAAAAAAGAAGAAACAAATAAGAAAACACACAAACACCTATCAGAATGAAGGTGCATGGACAGATACGAAAAGAGAGGGGAAAAAATTTAAATAAAACACTATGGAAATTTCTCTAGCCCTGCCTTGCCCAGCAGTCTGGACGAATCTCTCCATAACTTAGAATTCTGTTGACTGAGACATGATTGCTCCTGGCAGCACCCATCTATCTGATCCCGAGAGGATGTTGGGCTTCTGTTAGTTCAAAGTCATCCTGGTCTATATATCGAGTTCCAGGCCAGCTAGGGTTACAAAGTGAGACCCTTCCTCAAAAACACATTTCTGTTTGGAAGTTTGTCTTCTTGGCACAAATTGACCTACTGGGCAAAGAACTGCCCTTGCCTCGACTGCTGACAGTATGGACACTGTCCTTTCTGGACAAGCAGGACACAAGGAAAAGCAACTACTGAACTCTGCCAAGACAGGGTAAGATGGTTTTTCAAGATCCTTGCTTCTGAAAATGGTCGGTCAGACATTCTAGGCCTGTAGCCAAATTGGATGCCCCAATGATGCTGTGAAACTTTAGGTGAGTGTCCAGGCTGCCAGCTGTCTCTGTCTATTCTTGTAAGAATTTCAGAAATTGCTTGCTTGCATTTTTCATTTTCTCAGGTATTATTATGTTCCTTCTCATGTCTTTGATTGAGTTGAAGACGTGATAGTTACAGTTACTATCTTCTTGTATCTTAGCTAGAGCATATTAATACTACAATTAGAATCTTCAAGACAGGACAGCTATTGGAGTAATCTTGGTAATTTGCCATTTACCTATATTCTGGACATTTCTGGACATTTAGCATGTCTTTCTTGTTTGATGCTATTCTTGTTGGTTGTAGTTCTATTTTTGTGTTATTACCCTTTGTTTTTCCTGGACAATACTTGATAATCATTCTTATTGTATACAGTTTGCATTAAGTTTAGAACTTTCTTATTTAGACAAAAAGGGGAAATGTAGTGGTATTTGCTCCACTCATGACCTTGGGCTATAGGGCACAAAGGAGGCGGTGCTTCCTGCTATTATACTTGACTCTTAAAAGGAGAGGGAGGAAGGTCACATGCCCCTTCTCCCTGCTCCTGCCTGCAAGGTGGATTCACTCTCAGTCAGATCAGAGGACTTCAGCTGTCTGCTCTGTTCTGTATTCGTGACTGTATTTCCTCAATTTACCTTAATCAATTTCCCTAATACTTCTTAAATAGACTCCTGTGGATTTATCGAATTACACTAGAATCTATGTAGGTGGATGGATGGATGGATGGATGATTGATTGATAGATAGATAGATAGATAGATAGATAGATAGATAGATATAAAGATGACAGACAGATAAATGATAGATAGGTATATCTCTCACACTGAAGTTCTTACTTTTACAAGTATCACTAAAAATAGGAAAAAACATGATTTTGCTAACCTTTCAAAGTCACCTTGTCTTGTAAATTTTGACAACCTATACACAGCCCAGTTGTTAAGCTGTTTGGATGTCATTCCTCTTCCATTATCTACCACTGCCACAGCAGGTTTTCCTTGTGTTTCATCAAAAAGCTACAAAATAGAGAGTCAGGAAAATGCCAATTAATACTTAAAACATGAAGTATGAATTTCAATAGGCTCACTCACATCACTGGTATAAGTATAAACAAATACAACTTTCTTAAAGGCACTGAATTATATCTATCAAAAACCTTAAAATCCTTAATGTTTTTTAACCTAGGAATACCATTTCTCAGAATTTAATTTAAGGAAATAATCAAGGCATACATAAATATACACTATTCCCACATTGCTTCTCATAGCAAAAATACAGGAAGGAAAAAAAATCTGTTTAAAAAGATGGACTCCAGAACTTACACTGTAGCTAACAAAACCCTCTGCATTAATATCATAAAATATTCATGTCGTGTTTACAATTGCAGTTAAAAAAGAAATTATAAAACTTAAGTACAGAAAGAGATGTGTAAATAAGCACATACATACATAAAAGAAACTATAAAAATTAATAACAAGACATCAGTTAACTATTTCTAGTTCTTTATTTCTAATTTTTCCAATGTACTACTAAAAAATTTACATTTGTTTATGCATGATTTTCTTACCAATTTGATCTGTATTCTCCTAACACCAACATTACGAGCAGTAGCTGACAATGAATTGTCAATTAATTCTGCAAGAGCAAATGCTGGAAGAGATTGAGAAAACAATGCTTAACCTTTCCATCCCAAATACTTTATACAAAAGTTCAAGGAGAAGGAACTCTGAAGCAAACCACTTTTATTTTCCAAAGACCTACAAGTATTATATTACCCTGAGTCTAATGATATTATGCATAATAAAAAGTTTCATCACCAACCACTACCAGAATAAAAAAGATTAGGCACCAATCTGAGCCACACAGTAAGGCCCTGTATCAAAACAGAAGCAATGAGAAGGGCTGGTTTGAGAAGCTAGTGTGGTGGCCAAAGGCCTGTAGTCTCAACTAGGAGGCTGAGGCAAGAAGATTCTAAGTTGAAGAACTTAGAACCCCTGCCTGGGTTACAAAGTATGTTCAAGACCAACCTGTACTTAGTGAGAACATGCCCTAGATTCAATCTTCTGGACAATACACACATACATACACACACACACACACACACACAGAGAGGGGGGGAGGGAGAGGGAGAGGGAGAGAGGGAGAGAGTGCGTGCGAGCGCTAGCTTGGATATAGAATTCTAAAGACTAACAATATCATGTTAAATGGTGGCCAGTTATGGCAGTTTCAATGGCACCCACAGACTCATGTGTCTGAATGCTTGGTCTCCAGTTGGTGGAACTGTTTGGGAAGGATGAAGAGGTGTGGCCTTGTGGAGAAGATGTCCCTGGAGGTAGGGTATGAGGTTTCAAAAGAAAGAGTCCTGCCATTCCCAGCGTGCCCTCTGCCTCATGTTTGTAGATCAAGGTATGAGCTTCTAAGCTGCTACTCCAGCTGCCCACCTCTGTACCCTCACACCACCATCAAAAACTCACCCTCTGAAATCATAAGCTAATTAAATGTTTTCTTCTCTAAGTCGCCCTGGTCATGGTGTTTTGTCACAGCAATAGGAAAGTAACTGAGGCACCTGTGATCTGAGCACTCCGGAGGCTGAGGTAGGAGTTCAAAGAGAACTTGCACTCTCAAACAGTTTAAATCATCAGCTTGGCAGAATCTAGAAGCAGCTTGGAGACTCTGGGAATATCTGCGAGCACGCTCTTTGTTTTGTTTGGTTTGGTTTTTCAGGACAGTGTTTCTCTGTGTAGTTTTGCAGCCTGTCACGGATCTCGCTTTGTAGACCAGGCTGGCCTTGAACTCAGGCCTGGCTCTGCCTCCCGAGTGCTGGGATTAAAGGTGTGCGCCACCACCACCTGGCTCTGTGAGCGCTTTTTTAGATTAAGTTAATTAAGGAGGAAGAGCCATCACAGCTACCAGGCTGAAGAAAATGGGTAAAGCTGGGTATGCTAGTTTTTATTGTCAACCCAACACAATCTAAAGCTGCCTGGGAAGAGAAAGCCTTACTTGATGAACTGCCTAAATGAAACTGGCCTGTGAGACTTTGTCTTTATTATGACTGACAGGGGAGGACCCAGCCAACTATGGATGACGCCATCTCTAGGTAGATAATAGCAGAAGGAGCCAGTGAGCAAGCTAGAGAGAGAGTTGGTTAGCACATGTAGTTCCTACATGGTTTCTGCTTGAGTTCCTACTTGAATTCCTGTCCTGACTTCCTTCAATGGATTGTGACCTGGAAGTTTAAGACAAATAAATTCTTTTCTCCCTCAAGTTGCTTCAGGTAATGGTGTTTATCAGAACAACTGAAAGCAAACTAGGGCACCAGATGAGTATGAACACTCATCCTTCTCTACTTTCTGACTGGGTGGATGGAATGTGACTAGTTTGCTTCCTGTTCCTGCTATGTCTTTTTGTCTATAATGAAATATAGAACTGAAAAGCAGAATAAACACATCCTTCCTTAAATTGCTTTTCGTCAGGTATTTCATCATAGTAACAGAAAGAATGTTATATTCTCACTATATAAACCAAACCAAAAAAAAAAATGTGTTAAATAACAGTTTCACGATTTTCTCCAAATTAAAACATTTTCTCCTACAAACTCTTAAGACCCAGGAAGTAGACAAAATTGACAAGGCTCTGGACTCTAAAAACAGGCCCAAGCCAGGCATGGTGGCACACATCTTTAATCTCAGGACTCAGGGCAGAAACAGGGAGATCTGTGTGAGTGTGAGGCCATCCTGGTCTACACATTGAGTTTTAAGCCAGCCAGGGCTACAAAGTGAGACTCTGTCTCAAAAAACAACAAACAAACAAATTAGGCCCAGAAAGCTCTTGACTTTTTAAAGATTCACAAGAGTCATCTCCAAAGTTATAAAAGCAATAGGCAATTGCTGGCTGAGCGGCCTGAAGTTGCATAGGGAGCTCCAAGATACAGCTTTCACCATGCCAAGTGGGCTTTTTAGTGACACAGCTGTTTTTATTTAAATCAATCATGCTCCTGTAAGCAACCTCAAAAGTCACTGGGGCTTGCTATGCAAACTAGACTGAGCTGGGCTGGTGTCTTTGGTTGTCATTGGAGCCCTATCTGTTCACATCTCTTCCAGAAAATCAATACAACAAATGGCAAGACATAGACAGACAGCTCCATGCTACTGATTCCCAGCACACCACCAACCAACTTTACATTCAATTCACTATTGGCAGCACTATTTTATATTCTCCTGCCTGAAAAGAAACCATTCAACTATTTCTCTAATTAAAAAGAAACAATACACAGGGCAGTGGTGGAACACACACCTTTAATCCCAGCACTTAGCAGATCTCTGAGTTCAAGGACAGCCAGGGGGATACATAAGAAACTCAGACTTGAAAACAACAACAAAAAAAAGTGAAGCCAGGTGGTGGTGGCGCACGCCTTTAATCCCAGCAATCGGGAGGCAGAGCCAGGCGGATCTCTGTGAGTTCGAGGCCAACCTGGTCTACAGAGTGAGATTCAGGACAGGCACAGAGAAATTCTGTCTTGAAAAACCAAAAAAAAAAAAAAAGAAAGTTCTTAGGGGCTGGAGAGATGGCTCAGGGGTTAAGAGCATTGACTGCTCTTCCAGAGGACCCGGGTTCAATTCCCAGCACCCACATGGCAGCTCACAGCTATCTGTAATTCTACTTCCAGAGGCTCCTCATACAGACATACATTAAATAAATAAATCTTAAAAAAAAAAAAAAAAGAAGTGAAGAAGAAGGAAAAGGAGAAAAAAAGAAACAACACATGTCTGTATTTGAACAAGTTCAGAAAGCAGCCTGGGCTGGCTACCGAGTGAGACTTGTCTCAAAAGACAGAACAGAAAGAGAAAGGAAGGACAGTTATACCAAATTTTATCTTCACTTCACAGAAACTTAACCCAACTAAAACTCACTGAGTTTTAGTTTACTTAGCAAGCACTTAACTAACTTAGCAAACACTCTAAACATTAAAGTGATAACTAGATTGATAAACTAATTATATAAAGTTAACACAAATTAGGTATGCATATGAATCAGGCTACAGACAACAATAACTAGAAAGAAAAAAATGTACAGAACTTAATTTAAGAAGGAAAAGGGCCAGGCAGTGGTGGCGGACGCCTTTAATCCCAGCACTTGGGAGGCAGAGCCAGGTGGATCTCTGTGAGTTCGAGGCCAGCCTGGTCTACAGAGCTAATTCCAGGACAGCCAAAGCTATACAAAAGAAACCCTGTCTCAAAACACCATGTCTCCTTCCCCTACTCCCCCCTCCAAAAGAAAAGAGGAATGGAACAGAGACAAGTTTGAATTTCTGCCTCTAGAAATATATACAATTTAAACAGAATGCTTACTAACTACATCAAGTTCAACTAGTAGAAGTATTAAATAGGAAGCTGGAACAGATACTCTCCTTAACCAAGAGACTAGAGCCAGAGGTAAAGCTTTCGTTTCACTGACATACATATATACAATAAAACTCAGATCTGTCTGCTGAAAGAAAGTATATAAAAGAAATGATGAACATGACTCGAAGACATGGCCACAACAAGCAAGGAAGAGCCAGAAGGAAAGAAATGAGAGAAAAGATCTTGGGATATATTGCAAAGTTAATGGAAGTCAAAGGCGAAGTTTGAGCAGAGATTCACCACATATTCACCACATATTTACGTAACGACGGCACAGTTGAAAACCGATACAATGAATCTGTACAGTAATTAAGCTACACTGAAAGTCTTTACAACGAAAGTCTTTACACTGAATACACAATATATATTCAGAAATTTATCTCCAAGGAAGTTATTTAAAATTAACTCAAACATTCAAGCACCTATTCTCTGCCAGGTACTACTCTAGGGAATGCACAATGCAAAGATTCTACTTCTGTGAGTTCAATTTTACTGGAAGATGGGAAATAAAATGTAATCATGGACAAGTGAATAGCTCATCGGGTAAAGGTGCCTGTCATCAAGCCTGACAACCTGAGTTCCATCCCTAGGATTCACATGGCAGGAGAGAAGCAGCTACTTACAGGCTATCCTCTGACCTCCACATGCACACATGCACACCTTGGTACATATGCCCTCATGCACACAAATAAGTAAATGTAAACTTTAAAAACTATAATTATACCTTCATTCTCAGTACTCAGGAGGCAGTGGCAGGTGGATCTCTGTTAGTTTAAGCCTAGCCTGATCTACAGAGTGACTTCTAGGACAGCCTGGCTACATATAGAGACACTAAATAAATAAATATATAAAATTTAAAATAAATAAAAATAACATAATCACAGTCAGGTGTGGTAGTGCATGTTTTTAATCCCAGCACTCGGGAGACAGAAGCAAGCCGATCTCTGTGAGTCTGAGGCCAAACTGGTCGACATAGCAAGAGAGCTCCAGGACAGCCAGGGCTACAAAGTGAGACCTGCCTCAAAAACAAAGAGTGGGGGGTGGGAGTGGAAAAAAAAAAAAACAGAAAAAAAGAAAAAGAAAATAAATGATTATAGTAAGTGTGGTGGTTTGAGTAATAACGGCCCCCACAGACTCAAATGTTTAAATGCTTGGTCCCTCCCTAGTTGGTGGAATTATTTGGAAAAAGATTAGGAGGTGTGACTCTGTTGGAGGAGGTGTGTCATTAGGAGTGGGTTTTGAGGTTTCAAAGGCCTATACCATTCCATTTAGCTCTTTCCACCTCCAACTTGTAGATTAGATATAATCTCTCAGCTACTGCTCCAGCACGATGCCAGCCTGTTGCCATCTCCCTGCCATGATGACCACCAACTCTATACCTTCTGGAACCATTAGCCCCAACTTAAATGCTTTCTTTTTGTAAGTTTGTAAGTGGCCATAGTGTCTCTTCACAGCAACAGAAAAGTCACTAAGACTGTAACTAAGTAAATTATATAGCATATTACAAAGTAGTATGTGCTACAGAGTAAAATGAGCAGAGAGATCAAATAACAAAGGCACAGGTATACACATAATTTAAAATAAAATCTTTTTTAAAAAATTAAAGTTGGGTGTGTGGTGTATGCCTTTAATTCCAGCACCCAGGACACAGTCTACAAAGCAAGTTCCAGGACAGCCAAGGCTGTTTGTTACACAGAGAAACCCTGTCTCAAAAAACAAAAACAAGCCTTTAATCTCAGCACTCGGGAGGCAGAGGCAGGCGAATCTCTGTGAGTTCGAGGCCAGCCTGGTCCACAAAGCGAGTTCCAGGAAAGGCACAAGGCTACACAGAGAAACCCTGTCTCGAAAAACCCAAATCAAAACCAAACAAAATTTTAAAGCTTATTTCCGGGGGCTGGGGGTGAAGGGTGGAGAGATGTAACAGCAGTCAAAGGCACTGGTTGCTCCTCCCAGAGGTTCAATTCCCAGAACACACACACAAGCTCACAACCATCTGTACACCAGTCACAGGAGCTCTAACACTCCCTTCTGGCATCTGTGGATACTGCATGCATATGGTGCACAGATAAATATCAAGCAAATACTCATATACATAAAATGTAAATAAACAAGTAAGTAAATAAAAATACTTTTAAAAAATGTTTATTTCCACTCCAACCTTTCTGGTCAATGGTAACGTCTACAGACATTTGGAGATAAATGAAGGAGGTGAGGAAAGAAGAGACTGACAGAAGCCCTGAAAGCAGACAGACTCATCAGTGCAGAGAAGGAACTAAGGTGAACGGTAGATGAAAAACAGAAGTACTGCCAAATACAGCAGGCCATAGAGGGAGATTAGCTATGAAAGAACTTTTGACTTGTCTTATTTATACCACTTCTGTATTTAACATACATAAAATACATTTTAAAAAATAAACTAATGGAAAGTCTATTTATATCACTTCTATACTCAACATATATAAAATAATGTTTAAAAAAATCAACTAATAGAAAAAGTTCTGAAATGATAAACACCAAAGTATTGGTGATTATTACATTCAGGTAGTAGTAATATGATTATTTTCATATTCTACTCACTTATCTGTTTTTCTAATTTCTAACAGTAAAACACATTTTTTTAAAAAAAGGATTTGGGGGTTGGAGAGATGGCTCATTGGTTAAGAGCACTGGCTGCTCTTCCAAAGGACCTGGGTTCAATTCCCAGTACCTACATGGCAGCTCAAAACTGCTGTGGGATATCTTTCTATATGCTGTGAATATATGTTGCTCTGATTGGTTGATAAATAAAGCTGCATTGGCCTATGGCAAGGCAGCTTAGAGGCAGGTGGAAATCCAAGCAGATCAATAGGAAGAGAAAGGAGAGGCAGGAGAGATGCCAGCCTGCCACCCAAGGAACAACATGCCAGCAGACTGGTAAGCCACGGAACACATGGCAAAACACAGATTAATAGCAATGGGTTAATTTAAGTTATAAGAGCTAGCTAGCAAGAAGCCTGCCCTATGCCATGCAATTGGTAATTAATATAAGCGGCTGTGGGACTGTGGGGCTGGGCAGGACCAGAGAAACCTTCCAACTACACACAACTGTCTTTAACTCCAGTTCCAGGGGATCTGGCATCCCCACACAGACATTCATGCAGGCAAAACTCCAATGTACATGGGGGGGGGAGCGCAAAATGAAAGAAAATAATTTTAATATGGTTTATAATAAACACGTTAATAGCATAAAGTACTTTGATAGAGTCTAGAAAGAAGATCTGGTAAACCATCTGAAACAGTCTATAAGGATAAACCAGTCAGTCAAGCTATAAATGTTTTTAAAAAAGTATTAAAGAGGCCGGGCGGTGGTGGCGCACGCCTTTAATCCCAGCACTCAGGAGGCAGAGGCAGGCGGATCTCTGTGAGTTCGAGGCCAGCCTGGTCTACAAAGTGAGTTCCAGGAAAGGCACAAAGCTACACAGAGAAACCCTGTCTCGAAAAACCAAAAAAAAAAAAAAAAAAAAAAAAAAAGTATTAAAGACATGGCAATAGGCACATCAATTTATCTATGTAAATTTACAGAGTAGGGACTGACGGAACTCAGCAGTAGAATGCTTACCCTGTATGTGCAAGGCTCTGGGTTTAATTCAGAGTAAATAAATAAAAATAAATAAATAGGCCAAGTGGTGATGGCACACGCCTTTAATCCCAGCACTCGGGAGGCAGAGGCAGGTGGATCTCTGTGAGTTCGAGGCCAGCCTGGGCTACAGAGTGAGTTCCAGGACAGGCTCCAAAGCTACACAGAGAAACCCTGTCTCGAAAAACCAAAAAAATAAAAATAAAAAATAAAAAATAAATAAATGGAAGGTAAAGGGTCTTTTCATAACTGGAGGTGGTTTACAGCAAGACCGGAAGATGTCTAACTACAAGATAAAGTGCATCCAACTCTATTACTGGGTTAAAGGTGACTTTTTTACTTTAAAGTTGACTTCTGGGCACAGACAAGAGACTCTTTGGAAGCTTAGTCCAGTTAACCTGGCAGCCACAGCAGTGAACGAAGACACCGAGCCGCAAACACGTTAGAAGGCGAGGACATGTCTTCTGCCTTTCACATGTATGCTGGCTTTGGTGCGCGCGCGTGCGTGCGCGTGCGCGCGCACACACACACACACAAGCAGGACTGGGCTAGAGAGACAGCTCAGCAGTAAAGAGTAGTTGCTGCTTTTGAGTAGAGCCCTATTTTGGTTTCCAGCACTCCCTGGGAAACCAAACTCATGTGGCATACAAACAAATGCACATATACATGAATAAACTTAAAAATTTTAAAAACAAACAAAAATCCCAATTTCAGTTGGATATATACAAAGAAACTAAGAAAGCAGATCAAAATGAGTTTCCCATGGCTTTATAATAAAGTAGAATGAAAAGATCTACAAAATGTGAAGGAATGGCGTATGTGGTGAAAGGATAAAAGAGATTAACAACCTTCCAAAATTATACAGGGCTGGAGAGATTATACAGATGGCTCAGTGGTTAAGAGCACCGACTGCTCTTCCAGAGGACCTGGGTTCAATTACCAGCACCCACAGGGCAGCTCACAACTGTCTGTAACTCCAGTTCTAGGGGATCCGACACCCATGCCAAAATACCAATGTACATAAAGTAAAAATAAATAAATTTTTAAAAATCAAAAATTGTACAAACAGATTACTTACGCAAAGGATTCTGTCCTTCACTTGCATAATATTCATACATGCCACTTTTAACCAGAGTGTCATAGTGAGGTAAGAAGTCAATTCTTTCTTTTGTCGCTGTTAACAGTGATTGGTCAACTGATTGTAGCAGGTATAGAGTGACTCCATCTTTAACAATTTCATCTGTAATTGAGAGTTAAAATCATAAGTGCTAGGGTACCATCAGAAACTCAGTGAACTTATTCTGAATACATAACTTTTATCTATAAAATGCACTTAACAGTATAGGTAAACTGTCAATGGCTCTATTTACAAATCCCAGTTGTGAATATAAAGAGCATTAATGGAACAGCAATAAATATTTCCACAACTCTAAAATACTCAATTAAATATTTAAATTTATTTCATTTATTGTTATTAGTGTGTTTGTGTGTACATGCCAGCACACATGTGAGCAAATGCATGTCATAGTACACATGTAGAAGTCTGAGGACATCTTTCTGAAGTCAGTTCTCTTCTTCCACTGTGGGATCTAAAGATCAATCTCAAGTCATCAGGCTTTCCAGGCAAGTGTTTTTACACACTGATCCATCATAGTGGCCCTTGGGGGTTTTTTGTTTTTGTTTTGTTTTTTAAAAAACCAGGGTCTCATATATATCTCCAGCTGGCCTCAAACTTACCTTCCTGCCTCAGCCTCCTGAATGCTATGATGACAAGTGTACAATGTGTGGAGCTTTGAAATGTTTATTTCTTCACCAGAGAGTGGGGAGCCCTGGCTGGCCTGGAATTCACTATGTAGATAGGCCTTGAACTTGGGGAGTCTCTGCTTCTGTCACCCAAGTGCAGGTGTTACAAGTGTACATCACCATGCCCAACATGGTCTGTTTGTTGAAAGAGGATCTCACTACAGCCTGAGCTTGCCTCAGACTCACTATATAGCCCAGACTGGCTTCCAACTCTGGGCACGTGTCCTGCCTTAGCTTCCTGAGTGCTGGGATTATAGGTGTAAGCTACCATGCCAGGTAAAACACATTTATTTTTTATTTTTATTTTTTTAAAAAACCATTACAGGTTGAGCCAGCAAGATTGCTCAATGGGTAAAGGTACCAGCTAGCCAAACCTGACAACCTGAGTTCAGTCCCTGCACTGTAGAAAGAGAAAACCTATTCCCAAAGTTATCCTCTGACCTCTGCACTAACACACACATACAAATATAGAACTAAGAAAACATTTGAAAATACAGTAACACAAGTTTACATCTCATAATTTGTTAAATTTTGGAAATTTCAAGACTGGTGCCTAGTGAAGGCCTGTTTTCTCATAAATGGAGTCTTCTGTGTCCTTACATGATGAAAAGTCAGAAAACTCAGTATTTTTTGAGACAGGGAGTTTCATATAGCCCAAACTAGCCTTGAATTCCTTATTTTTTCTGCCTCCACATCCCAATTGCTCAGATTATAAGCATGTACCACATACCCAGGGTATTTTGTTTCTTTTTGTTTTTGAGACAGGGTTCCCTTGTATACACCCGGCTGTCCTGGAACTAGCTCTGTAGACCAGGCTGGCCTCGAACTCATAGATATCTGCCTGCCTCTGCCTCGCAAGCGCAGGGATTAAAGGCATGCGCCACTACTGTCTGCATACCCAGGTTTTAAAGACACAATTCTTTTCTTTCCTTTCCTTTTTTTCTTTCTTTCAGATTCATTTTATAGCTGGGTGTGGTGGCACAAACCTTTAATCCCAGCACTCAGGGTAAAGGGAAGCAGAGGCAGAGGCAGGTGGATCTAAGCAAGTTTGTGGCCAGCCTGGTCGGGTCTACTAAGTGAGTTCCAGGACAGCTAGGGCTGTTACCCAGAGAAACCCTGTCTCAAAAACACAATATTAAAAAGATGAAGATTTGCATTAGAGTGATATCAACAGGAATGGAGACTTCTTCATTGTTTCATTTCAGGAGAAAGGAAACAGGACAGGAGAGATGGCTCAGCAATTAAAGAGCACTTGCTGCTCTTCCAGAGGACCTGAGATGAGTTCTCCGTACCCGTGTTGGGAGACTCACAACCACCTGCAACTCCAGTTCCAACAAACCTAACACCCTCTTCTAGACTCTGGGAGATACCTGTACTAACGTGCATGTATCCATACACAGACACAAATACCTACACAAAATTTAAAAATAACAAGAGTACACCTTTCCAAAAAGAAAAGCAATCAACCTAAGCATGGTGGAGCACACCTGTAAGGCTAGTACTCAAAGAGTACTCCAGGTCCAGGGCTCTCTGGGTTACATATGGAAATCCTTCCATAGAGGGGAAAGAGCATAAAATCTGACAGGTTATGGAAACTTTAAAAAAAAAAAGGTTAAAAAAAATGAAAAAATTCAAGTTTGCTAATTAATAGCTCAGTTTTGTGGGTGTCCAAATAAAGCTAAGTGGTAAGGCCTCATTTTCTATGGACCCAACTGACAGGAGGAAAAATGTGACCTCTGCGAATACAGAAGTACTCCAGATTATCCATGCTCTGGACAGATAGGGATGTACAGCTATTGCTCTATCCGACACAGTAAATAAATGCAAGAGGACATTGCTTACTTACCAAAATTATCACAGGTAATTTCTTTCCTGCTTGTAGTTGTAATAACAAACGTTTCTTCAGATGAAATGCCAATTGTCTATCAAAATTTAAAAATATATATATTACTTAAAGGAAATAAATTCATTATTCACGTTTGCAAGAATATGAACATACTGATATTACAATTTTGAAACAGCTACTACACTTACTTGTCTAGGAAATAAAGAACTAAGCATTTTTAAATTTTGACTTTGCAAAATTAATCACTATAAGTCATAAAAATTTGCCTTTTGGGGGGGGTTGAGACAGGGTTTCTCTGTGTAACAGTCCTGGCTGTCCTGAAACTTGCTTTCTAGACCAGGCTGGCTTCAAACTCACTGAGATCCGCCTTTTTCTGGATTTCAGGTGCTAGGATTAAAGGTGTGTGCTACCACTGCCCAGCCTAAACTGCTTACTTAACAAGATTCTTTTTTTTTCTGCTATTTGCTACCCAGAACACATGTGACAATCCTCAGATGATGAAAATGTGATATATACAGAGTGGAATTTTATTCAACTATAAAGAAAAATGAATTTATTAAATTTTCAGGAAAAATGGGTAGAAGCAGAAAATACATTAGTGGGGTAATTCAAGCCCAGGAAAACAAACACATGTTTTCTTTTACACATGGATCCTAGCTTCAGATTTCTAAGATTTCTATAATTAATCTTGAGTGTCTATAGAGGTCAGGAAGCCAAAAAGGGTCCCTAAGAGGGAGGAGGGGAGTATAGAACATACAGGACAGGGAACGCTGGAGTTAAAGGTTTATGTGGGGATGGGCAATGGAATGAGGTGGAGGAAGGGGTGGAAGCTTTGCTAACCAACACTAAGGATACATTTAAAAAGCCTCACAGAACCCCACTATCCTGTACACTAGTGACAAATATATACTGTCCTGGAGGTGGTGGCACACACCTCTAATCCCAGCACTTGGAAAGCAGAGGCATGCAGATTTCCGAGTTCCAGGCCAGCCAGGGCTACTTAGTGAGATGAGAATGAAACACTTTCTGGGTTTAAGCCTCACTCCACAAAATGGAGCCCTTATCAGGGTAAAGAACTTGTGGCTAAATATGTCATAGTCCCTAGAGGGGGACCTACTACTTTTCTGCTAAACTGACACAGTATTAAACCATCTTTTAATGACTTTTCACTATACCCTCATCAGAGATGATGCTTCTTGTAATAAACAATGATTAACACAAACCCACAAGTAATCAAGATACAGAGAATAAGAGACCATGGGATGCTCAGCCCTAAATGGTACATCTACCCCACATCTAGTCTTCTCAAGGCTCGGGGATCATTGTGGAAAGGGGTGGGGTGACTACAGGAAAATAGTAACTTGCGGATACAACAAAGGAGCTGCGCACATGAACTCACAGTAGTTGTGAAAGAATGCGCAGGCCTGCACAAGCCAAGCCAGACAAAACCCAGCACTGAGAGAGCTGGGCATTAAGTCCTCCCCCTAGCTGAAGTGATAATAATGATTGACAGCTGCTAGGAGAGGGAGACTCCGATTTAAAGTTACAGCCCCTGTGCTCCAGCAGATAGCCCCAAACCCAAGAGTGTACGGGGAGCAAAAGTGGACTTGATGGGTTTAAAAAAAAAAAAAAAACAGAGGACACAAAGGGGAAAAAGTGGATGTAGTCAAAATATCCTATCTAAATTATCAAAAAATGAGGGTGAGTGTGTGTGTGTGTGTGTGTGTGTGTGTGTGTGTGTGTGTAATATGTAACTTTTAAGAATTTTAAAGGCACTTGGACAGCGGTACCCTGAATAGGCAGACAATGCTTCCTCTTAGAAGACATGGGTTATTAGAAGTGCTAGGCACAGGTTACCCTCCTACAAGCTATTAGTCAGGGAAGGCCCAACGCCTTCCAAAAACACAGCCTATTGGTATTGCTTATTTGCTCACCATAACTGGATGTTAAAACCCTATTACTGAAGATGCAACACACTTTGCAGGACAGAGATCAAATAGGAAGTGACCAGGAAACTTCCTTTCTGATGGCTAGCTTTCACAGTGCTGGTGGGATAGGAAAGTCACAATGGACTCACCCAGAAGTTGACCCCACATGCAACAATACTGACCTGCTAGACAATACATGCCTTCTGATACAATAGTGGCTTTGCTGCTTCTGACTGGACCTGAAGCCCTCTCCACAGGAGGGAATTCATGCCTGGTACTATAAACCTGGTTAAAAGCCCATGATTTAAGGGGAGCTAACTCGTTGTAGTAAATGGGTATGTTGTCAAATGGCCTTCTAAACAGCTATGTTTATACTCATGGTCAGAGAAGCTTGTTTTCGCAGTAGGCAGCAGTCAATGCAGACTCATAATTGGCCAAAGTGCTGGGAAAAAGTGACTATGCTCAGCCCTAAGAGGGACATTTATATCAAGGCTCCACACCCTCTTGAGGGGACATACTGGAGAGGAAGAGTGCTGTGAGATGCCATTTACTAAGCAAGACATAGGCATTGCACACAGCAGCCAACTTTACCTGCATAAGACCTACACACAAGACATAGGCATTGCACACACAGCAGCCAACTTTACCTGCATAAGACCTACACAAAATCAAGCCGGTGAACATTCCAGTGTGGATACAAGAGGAGCTGAAGAGGTTCCATCCCTAACTAAGGAGCTATTGGCAATTGCTAACAACTGGGAAGGAGGTGTCATTTTTCTTTGAGCTGTGGCTGCTGGTAGGTTACCCATGCTCTGATGGACGGCCCCACACTCGAGCATGTAAGCAGCATAACTGGATTCAGTAAGGTATACTCAAGCATGGGAGTGGGCCCTTGGGGAGGTATGTAGTAGAGGGAAGGAAGATGCAGGTTTGGTATGATCAGAATACATTTTGTGTACACAAACAAAACTGTTAAAGAACAAGTCAAAAGATCTTATGAGAAAACCCACTAGTGACTAGGTGAGACATTTTGAAAGGATTAACCTTTTTACATTTATTTATTCATTCATTTATGGGGGACATGGCACATGCAGGGGGTCAGAGACAACCTGAGAAAGTCATTCTCTCCTTCCACCATGTGGGTCCTGAACATGGAACTCAGGTTCTTAGGCTCAGTGGCAAGCACCCTTACCCACCGAGTCATCTCAAAAGCCCTTGGTTCATCAAGAGGAACCAAAGACATGCTCATTCATTCCATTACATAAGGAATCATTTTATTTGAAACAAAGCATTAATACAATACTTATTTTATACAAATTAGATATGTAAATGTTAGAAGAAAATAGGTGAGTATTTCATAGCAGTAAGGCATGCGTACATGTGCTACAGGGTATCTAAAGAAGCCTGACATCTTTCTAAAAACATCACTAAATAACTAAGTGAATAAATATAATTAACTTTTAAAAAAAAAGTGACAATGACAATATGAACTGTAAAAGATCAAAACTACCAAAAAATAATTAGAAAGGTAAACTAACACTCTCAATAAATTAAAAAGAAGACATGTATTTCTAAAATGAAACATAGTAATGAGCAGTTGAGACAGGATTCTGCCTTAGGTAGTGACAGTGACGGACTATTTTCTAGACCAACCTTTCTACCTAAAGGTGTCTAAGAAATTTTAAAATTATGGATGTGCAAATCTTTCAGTAATACAAAATAATTATTTTTCTCAAAGATTTTTTTAAGTGTGTGTGTGTGTGTGTGTGTGTGTGTGTGTGTGTGTGTGTGTTTAACCTCAAAGGCCAGAAGGTGG
This sequence comes from Peromyscus aztecus, assembly GCA_902168405.1. Classification (NCBI taxonomy): domain Eukaryota; kingdom Metazoa; phylum Chordata; class Mammalia; order Rodentia; family Cricetidae; genus Peromyscus; species Peromyscus aztecus. Next base: position 86,464 of record CABHPQ010172857.1, read on the forward strand.
CATCAGATCCTGAGGCTGGCGTTGCAGGTGGTTGTGAGCCAACCATGGATATTGGGAACCAATCTCAGGTCCTCTGGAAGAACAGCAAGTGCTCTCTCAACTGCTGAACCATCTCTCCAGTCCCTCAAAATTCTTAGGGTTATTTATAGAAATAACTGGGATGCCAATCCCTAAACCACTTTTTTTCCCTTAGGACTAATTATGTTTCAGGATAAGCAATGTGGTTTTTTCCCCCCTTGGGGAGAGGATGTGGTTTTATTTGCTTATTTTTTTAAACAAGGTTCTCATTATTTGGCCCAAACTTGCAGCAATCCTCCTGCCTCAATCTCCAATTACACTGATTAAAGGTATATACCACCATGGTCTCAGCTTAAAAGTTGTTCATT